>JADKXX010009053.1:0-33421 GCA_017310255.1 Butorides virescens
GGGGGTGGGATGGCAGGGGTAGGGGAACGGTTGGGCTGGGGGAGCTTTAAGGGCTTTTCCAACCCAAACCATCCTGTGATTCTGTGACTCTCCCTCAGAGCAAAGCCGCTCAGGCCCCTGGTCTCCTCAGGGGGAAGCTGGCCACCCTCTCCTGAGGGAAAATCAGGGAAAAGGGGGGTCTTGCGTGACACCCCTTCTTCCCTGTCTCTGAGGGCTTTGGCCTGACCCGCTCCCAGCCGGCGGGGCGGCGTCCCCCGGGCTTCCCTTCCCGCCGCCTGCCTTCCCACAGAGGGAAGGGCGATCTCGCCAGCACAGGTTTTACCGGGCCGCGGCGGCGGGTGCTTCCCCTCAGGAGAACCCGGCTCCCCCCCGCCCCCTGCCCCGCTCTTCCCCGCCCCGCCGCCGGCAGCCGCCAGCCTCGGCCCCGGGGGCGAGCGCCCACATCCGTGCGCCGGCCCCGGCAGCGACGCCTCCCGCCTCCGCCTCAGCCCAGCCTCGGCGCCGGGCTCCCGCAGAGGGAGGTGCTCCGCGCCTCGCTCGTCCCTCCATCGCCGCCGACAGCCAGGAGAGAGGCGCAGGCGGCGCGGCGCTCCCGGGGAACAGGTCTGTGCCGCCGGCGGGGAGCCGAGCGGGGGGGAACCGGGGCGGGGGGGCGACCCTTCCCGCCCCGCCGGCCGCGCTGTCGGCCTGGGCTCCGCCGGTACCGCGGCCCGGCAAGGGCGAGGCTGTGGGCCGGGGCGGCCCGGGGAGTTCGGGTCTGGAGGGAGGGGAAAATGGAGACCGGTTGCTTTGGGATCGCTTGGTGAAGGTGAGCACGGAGCTCAGCCAGCCGGGCCGCGGGTTGGAGCGGAGCGGCTGGCGGGAATTCCCCCCCCCCCCCCTTCCCCCGACATGCGGCCACTATCGCGACAGTGGTTTCCTCATGACAGCGCGGGGACGTGCAGAGAGGGTCGGGGCTGTGTGGATTTGAGGCATATCCTGCATTCCGAGCGGGCAGATTGGCGAATGGAAAAGACCTGGCTGGTAGAAAGAGCCGGGCAGCCTCAAAGCGTCTGAGGTGATCGATGCAGGTAAAGGAATGATGCGTCTGAAGCGTAAAGGGAATTCGTTAACCAGACGCTTTTATTCCAGCATGTCCAAATATAGGTACCCCAAAATAGTTCTTCCGTGAGCAGACACGTTTTTATGGCGCTGTGTCTGCCGCCGCTCCTTAATTTGGGTGGAGGAATGAGATGAGAATGCGATATGAAGTGTATAAAAAGATCAGCCGAATGTGGTTTTTCAGTTAAAAAAGAAAAGAAAAAAAAAAAAAAAAAGCTGGTTCCGAAATACCGTGAATGGGATTGTTATGCCAATGTACAGCCCATACTCCTTTATACCTATAAGATTATTGCGGAGAGGCTTCTTTCATGCAGTTTTATGCACTTTGCAGGAAACAGGTTTGGTCCTTAAGTTTGTAGCCGAGCACCAACTTCTGCAGAGTTCAACCGAAGCGTCTTTGCGAGTGGCTGTGGCAGGAGGAGAAAGGCAGGTACACGGAGGAGCGGAGAAATAGTTTGCTTCTTCTGAATTCTATTACAAAAGTTCTTCTAAAGTAGCTCTGTGCCGTGGGCTGTAGGCGGAAAAAAAAAAAAAATTGCCGCAGGTAAAATGAAGTGCATACGTGCAGGCATATGGGGGAAAAAAAGGCCCGAGTCCTAGAGTTATGCTAATTCACACCAGTGAGAGAGAGAGTGTGACTCCTCTTTCAGTTCTTTAATCAGACTTTGACTCAAAGGAGAAACAGTTTTCCCATGCTGAAAAACTCTTCTCAACAAATCTGGTGGGTTTTGGCTGCGTGTGAAGTTCGCAAGATGGGGTGTTACAAGTAAATGCGCAAGAAGGCACTGTTGGCGGTTTTGCACGCAGCGTTGTTGGAAAGCTCTGTTAAAACATGGTGCTAGGGACGTTGGAACAGCTGCAGCGAAAAGCGACAGCTCTCGCGGTGCCGTGCTTATTTTTGCCTTCAAAGAAAACAGCAATATATTGCAGCCTGCTAAAAGGTGCGAACTGGGGAGTAGCAACACACTCCCTTGGAGCGTGCCTAGAAACTGCGAAGGCTGACATATCACAGCCTGGTCATTACTGAAATACATGCTGTCACTGTTTAAAGCTGGCGTAAGAGCGGCTCGAAAAATAGGCTGCCCTTGAGAGCACGTCACAAAATGCAGTTCTACCCTGCTTACCTGTGTATCTGCAAGCTCTGCCGGCCGAAAGTCCCAATTTGCATTTGTGAGAACTGGATAGCTTTTTTTTTTTTTTTTTCCCTGGGAGAAGCTGTTCCTTTCTCGCCGTTCATGCGTTGCAGCCTCAAATTTTCCAAGCTGATTTTCCTGTTAGCATGCAGCAGGTATTTGGTCTCAGAACTGCTGCATAGGCGACTGTAAGTATACATTGTGCTGCTTCCCACGAAAGCTTTGGTTTTGCTCTTTCAAAGAGAAACAAAGCAGCCGAGACTCATTCAGCACAGTCTGTGTTTTGCATTTTCTCTGCTGAAATGTGACGTGGGGAAGCAACGTCGTCAGCAACGTAATGCAGCAGGTCTGGGGTTGGTTTGGGTGGCACCAGGAAAAAGTTGGGAGCCTGGCAATCGGTCCTTCCCCCCCCCCCGCCACCCCCAGGTGAGGTTGTTGGCCTGGGGTACCCGTGTTTGACAGCCGAGATAAAGCGCAACCCCGTGCCTGCAGCTGAGTACTCCCTGCTGTGGTATTCCCTACGCTCTCTTCTAGTTAATGCAGCATTATGAAATGGCCAGACAGCATGGAAATGGGCAGGTTGTGTGATCTATACCGCAGTATGTTTATCAGGCAATAGATAATTCTCTCAAATGACTGCTAAGAGAGTGGACTGTAATCTTGACATTTCATATCAGGAAAGGAGCTTTATGTTGTGAGACATATGACAGTGAGATCGAGTGCACCCTCAGCAAGTTTGCAGATGACACCAAGCTGAGTGGTGCGGTTGACACACCAGAAGGACGGGATGGCATCCAGAGGGACCTGGACAGGCTGGAGAGGTGGGGGCATGGGAACCTCATGAGGTTCAACAAGGGCAAGTGCAAGGTCCTGCACCTGGGACGGGGTAACCCCCAGTATCAATACAGGCTGGGGGGAGAAAGGATGGAGAGCAGCCCTGCCGAGAGGGACTTGGGGGTGCTGGTGGATAAAAAGCTGGACATGAGCCGGCCATGGGCGCTGGCAGCCCGGAAGGCCAACCGTACTCTGGGCTGCATCAGGAGGAACGTGGCCAGCAGGTCGAGGGAGGTGATTCTGCCCCTCTGCTCTGCTCTGGTGAGACCTCACCTGGAGTACTGCGTCCAGCTCTGGAGCCCTCAGCACAGGAAGGACATGGACCTGTTGGAGCGGGGCCAGAAGAGGGCTACTAAAATGATCCGAGGGCTGGAGCACCTCTCCTATGAGGACAGGCTGAGAGAGTTGGGCTTGTTCAGTCTAGAGAAAAGAAGGCTGCGGGGAGACCTGATTACGGCCTTTCAATACCTAAAGGGGGCCCATAGGAAAGAGGGGGAAAATCTTTTTAGTAGGGCCAGCTGCGTTAGGACAAGGGGTAATGGTTTTAAACTAAATCAGGGTAGGTTTAGGCTAGATATAAGGAAAAAATTCTTTACAATGAGGGTGGTAAAACACTGGAACAGGTTGCCCAGAGAGGTAGTGGAGGCCCCATCCCTGGGAACATTCCAGGCCAGGTTGGATGAGGCTCTGAGCAGCCTGATCTAGTTAGCAGTGTCCCTGCTGACTGCAGGGGGGTTGGACTCGATGACCTCTAGGGGTCCCTTCCAACCCAAAACATTCTATGATTCTATGATTCTTTTTGAATCTTGAAGAACTGGATGATTCCCATAGGTTAGCGTGATAAAACTCATTGCTAATCTTGCTTGTGGCAGCTCCTAATTCACTCCTCATTCTTGCCCTCAAAACCTTTCATTTCCTTGTCTGCCCCTAGACTCCCATGTCTGCTCCCAGTGCCATCGGCGTGGGACAGGCAGGGCTGGCATTCACCGGGGTGGGGCGGGCATGGCTGTTTCTTGAGAGAGAGGAGGAGAACCAGCTCACGGGAGAACTTGGGAGGTGGTGTTTCTGCTGTCTGCCTGCCACGTCCTCGTGCCAGCAGAAGGCCACCAGCGTGGAGAGAGGAGATGCACACCCCGGGAAGCTGGCTGGCAGCAGCACGGTCACAGGTATGGGCCATATCCCAGGAGGAACATCAGGGGGAGTCGAGAAGACAGGCGTGAAAAGACCTTTATCCTCTCCGGTACAGCCTCAGCTGGAAGAGAGAAATAACTGTTTCCTCTGCAGCTTGAAGGGGTTAAAACTTCTGGGATAACCAGTTTGTCCCTAAGCAATACAATAGACTTTAATTCCTAAAACCTTTTCATGGAATAATCAGATTGCTTCAGTGTTCACATGAGATTGTTTGCTGTAGAAAGAAGGAATGACTTACTGTTTCAAAAGCAGCGATTTAAATGTGTAATAAGCCATTAGCTTGTTAGAACTAATGACTTTCTATCTTGAGGAACCTTCTTTACAATTCGCGGTCCTTAAAGAGCCACAATAAATGGGATCAGACTCTTTGGCAAGCCAAACCGTTTTGATGACTGTTGTGTGCGTTTTTATTTAAACAGAATGGTACAGGGAGTGGAATTCTGCCTTACTGTATGGAGGGAGGTGTAGGTGCTGTTGTGGCTAACGATTATTGCAGAGATTGTTTAAAGGGACACGTCAAGCGTTAGAGCTTTCCAAGCCCGTCCTCAGCAATACGGAACAAAATGCATTTTTAAATTTTTTTTCTCCAGTTACACCCCGAATCTTCTTTACCTGCCTGACAGCAGAAGGGAAGCTGCTCTGAGGATCACAGAAGGGCTTTTGAGGAAGGGCAATCAAATGTATTTACCTGTATAGCATGGGATCAGGTGTGAACCCAGCGTGCGAGCGGCAGGGCCGGTCTCTGGCCCTTTAGGGTTTGAGAGACCCATGGAAAAGCCTCCGTGTTTCTAGGCAAGCCCCTGCACAGGCTTGGGATACAGCGAATGAGTTGGCCACCCCAGTAGAGGTTCGGTATTAAAGGAACTGAAAACCTAGCCCAAAGATTTTGGGAAAAGCAGCAAGGTATGGAAATACCCACCTGCCAAGGGTGCAGCCAGCCAATAGTTTAAACTACTGTAATAGCAGCCTTGGTTTTTATTCACTAAAACAGTGTACTCCTTTGTCAGGTGTGGCTGAGATCTCCCTGGCTGCAGTTTAAGCCCAGCAGAGGCAGAAAATTTCTGTGCTATAGGTCTTGGTAGACTTTAAACTTTTGGTTTTTTTCCCCTAAATTTCATTTCAAAGGGAACCTTTGGGGTTTTTTTCTCCCATTACTAGGGAGAGTAGGACCTCAGCTCTGCTTGCTGCTTTCTGTCCCATTCCCAAGCTGATTTGTCTGGGTTTCCATTTATTTTTTTTTTTCCTTTACTGTACACACAGCCCATTATCTGTAGGCTGCACAAAATAAAATTTCTTCTGGTCTTAATCTTGATTCAGACTTTCCATTAGATGCTTCGCTATGAAGATGCTCTGAAAGAGAGGTTTGGATTGATGTGGGGATCAATTAGAGGACTAACGATGGCCCCCGGCTGATGGTAGTCAGCCCTGTGTTCCCCAGTGCTACCGAAAATATTTTTGGAAGGAGATTAGAAAGGATCCACAGTAACAAAACTGAGCTGTGTTGGCCAGCCTTTGGGCTGACTAACTGTAAACCAGCGTAACTGGTTAGTGGCATGATGCTGTTCCTACCATCGGAGGACGGTCCTAACTATTGGGACGGGCTTTGTGAGCTGTGGAGTTGACTTTCCTCCCACCACCCCTTTGCTCTTTACTCTCTTGATAACTGTTGCACATATTGGTATGTGGGAAGAAGGGTAGTGTGATAAAAACCATGAGTAGCTGGCAAACGTTCAGGTCTTTGGGACATAATCATCCAGTTTGGAGTCTTCATCAGCATGAGGGTTCCTAAATTTAAGTGGAGATCTGGAATAAACCAGCGTTAACAAGCACGTGCTTGGTGGCAAAGGCTGGGCTTTGTCAAAGGAGCTTTACAAAGATTTATGATGAGTTTTGGATTCAAAACATGAATTTGATAAGGTCAGCGAGAGATGAAGTATGGATAATGACACCATGCTTCTGCAGTTAAAAAGGAAGTCTAGCCCACTTCATGTCTTTCAGATAACTCTATTAGCTCATAAATTTTCATAGAATTTATTTTTTTTCCCCTGACACGCAGACAGAGAAGTAACATAATGAATGGTCACTTGCCTTCAGAAGAGCAGGAGAGACTCGGAGGGTTGGAACAGCAAATCTGCAGGGAGCTACTCGGCGTCTCCCCTGGAGCCTGCGGTGTGTGGGGCTGTGTCGGTAGGGTGGCAAGTGACCCCTCTCCCGTTTAACCAGGGGTACTTCTCTGTGCACATAGAATCATAGAATCATAGAATGTTTTGGGTTGGAAGGGACCACTAGAGGTCATCGAGTCCAACCCCCCTGCAGTCAGCAGGGACACTGCTAACTAGATCAGGCTGCTCACAGCCCCATCCAACCTGGCCTTGAATGTTCCCAGGGATGGGGCCTCCACCCCCTCTCTGGGCAACCTGTTCCAGTGGTTTACCACCCTCATTGTAAAGAATTTTTTCCTTATATCTAGCCTAAACCTACCCTGATTTAGTTTAAAACCATTACCCCTTGTCCTAACGCAGCTGGCCCTACTAAAAAGATTTTCCCCCTCTTTCCTATGGGCCCCCTTTAGGGATTGAAAGGCCGCAATCAGGTCTCCCCGCAGCCTTCTTTTCTCCAGACTGAACAACCCCAACTCTCAGCCTGTCCTCATAGGAGAGGGGCTCCAGCCCTCGGATCATTTTAGTAGCCCTCTTCTGGACCCGCTCCAACAGGTCCATGTCCTCCTTGTGCTGAGGGCTCCAGAGCTGGACGCAGGGCTCCAGGTGAGGTCTCACCAGAGCTGAGTAGAGGGGCAGAATCACCTCCCTCGACCTGCTGGCCACGCTCCTCCTGATGCAGCCCAGAGTACGGTTGGCCTTCTGGGCTGCCAGCGCCCATGGCCGGCTCATGTCCAGCTTTTTATCCACCAGCACCCCCAAGTCCCTCTGGGCAGGGCTGCTCTCAATCCTTTCTCCCCCCAGCCTGTATTGATACTGGGGGTTACCCCGTCCCAGGTGCAGGACCTTGCACTTGGCCTTGTTGAACCTCATGAGGTTTACACAGGCCCACCTCTCCAGCCTGTCCAGGTCCCTCTGGATGCCATCCCGTCCTTCTGGTGTGTCAACCGCACCACTCAGCTTGGTGTCATCTGCAAACTTGCTGAGGGTGCACTCGATCTCACTGTCTAGGTCATTGATGAAGATGTTGAACAGCACTGGTCCCAGTACGGACCCCTGAGGGACACCAGGCCTTGTATACCTTTGGGCTCCCTCCAAAGTAGTTACGTGATTTATATGCGTTCGATGAGGGTTTTTTTCAATGGCCCACTGAAACTTCCTCATACTTTTTTTCTTCCTTCTTAAAATACATTCCTGCAAATGCTACTAATGACCGTGCTTGTTGTTCCTTTCTGAAGTGTGACTGAAAGGTGAAGAGTATTTACCTTCTGGGTTATTTTACAGTGGCAGGATTCTGCTGCCTTTTGCAAAATCCAGTTCTGGCTCTGTGTATTTTGCAGGTGTTTTGTAAATCATCGTTATTTTCTGGTCAGTAGCGCAGTTATGTTTGTGTAGTCAATCAAGTGTGATAAACTGGATTAGGCGCTCAATACAGGCCTACTGTGGCGTAGTCAACCCAGAACTAATTCCTCTACTTACCAAGCAGGTTTTTGGAATGGTGAGATAGAGGGAAATGTGTATGATCGCTTGTCTTATAGCTCACCTCGTACGATGTGCCTGGCCCAGAGGGAGGACGCACCGGGGAAGTGGTGTGGGAGCAGCTCCTGGTAACGCTTGGGTGCGGTCCTTGTCTTTTTCTTTTTTTGTATTGCATGTATTTTTCCTGTTGATTAGTACCGAAAATGACTGAATTAGTCACTCTTCTCCCTTGCCCACACAGCTGTAAATATGTATTTACTGCCTGCGTCTGTAGGGAGAGAGATTTTAGGCAGTGATACCACATCGGCTGGAAGGGAAGGGCTCCAGCGCCGCTCTTCCCTCTTTAAGTACAATTTGGGGTAGCAGAGCACGCTGTGTGAAAGAAGGACCCCAAAAGGTGTGGGTTTGTGAACAGAAAACACGGGTGGACGTGGGTAGCTGAGTCCTATGAGGACAGGCTGAGAGTTGGGGGTGTTCAGTCTGGAGAAGAGAAGGCTGCGGGGAGACCTGATTGTGGCCTTTCAATACCTAAAGGGGGCCTATAGGAAAGGTGGGGAAAATCTTTTTAGTAGGGCCAGCTGCGTTAGGACAAGGGGTAATGGTTTTAAACTAAACCAGGGTAGGTTTAGGCTAGATCTAAGGAAGAAATTCTTTACAATGAGGGTGGTAAAACACTGGAACAGGTTGCCCAGAGAGGGGGTGGAGGCCCCATCCCTGGGACCATTCCAGGCCAGGTTGGCCGGGGCTGTGAGCAACCTGATGTGGTTCAAGGTGTCCCTGCTCCTGCAGGGGGGTTGGACTCGATGACCTCTGGTGGTCCCTTCCAACCCAAAACATTCTATGGTTTATTCTGAATAATACCTGCGGGATGCGCGCTGACGGGTTCTAGCTTAGGAGATGTCTGGTGTTCACCCATCTCTTCAGAAAGCGGTATTTGGAGATTTACTCATTTTGCTGGTGCCAATGCTCACTGTGGGCTTCTCATGAGTTGAAAGGGAATTTCAAGTGGAAGTCCTGATGGCTCCTTCACGGGGCACATGTAGCAGCGAGGAGCGTGGTAACAAACTCGCCTTCTTGCCTGTGCTCGGCTGGGTGAAAGCTGGAAGTCCCTATATTTAAAGAAGAACTTTTCAAATGCAGTATGCCCTGTATATATATACATATATTTCTCTATTAAAAAGGCTATCCTGGCTTACGAAAAGAGAGTCGTATGTGACCGTGGCTTGCCAAGAGGCTTTTACATACTGAAGCCTGAAGCTGTCTGCGCTCAAACGCTGCGAGGCATCCGTGCCAGAAAGCATCCGTCTGATCCTCCGGGGGTTTCCACAGTAAGGAAGAAAATGAGGAAAGATCATTTCTTTCACACTAATGCCACATTTGCTATGTATTGTTGCTCACAGCTCCTATATGGAAATTATTGTGGATGCCTCATTTTGAGCAGAGGAGCCAGCTTTAATTTCATCTCAGCGTAGCTCCAGTGGGTTGTTTGATTTTTTTTTTTTTTTTTTTTTTTTTTTTTGAGGGGAGAGAAAATGTTTGGCTCATTGTGGGCCATTTCCTTGGCAGCTGTGAGGCTCTGCTCTTTTGGCAGACGATGGCAGACAAATTACAGCGTGATGCTGGGATGACTGGACGGAGTTTTATCCCACCGTTCCTACATCCTGGCTCTTCCTCCCACTCGGGAAGGACTTGCGAGGCTGCTTCCTGAGAACGCATTCTTAAATTTAATTCTCTCTCTGTTCCACTCTGCGTTGCAGACATTCCTGTATGTTCTCTCCGGGAAGGAAGAGGTGTCTAAAGTGGCTGTGTTAATGAGTTTGATGTTAATAATTGGGGTGAGGTTTTCTCCTGGGTGCTCCGTCAGCAAGAGATGTTGTCCCACAACAAGGGAGTAACAGGTTGTGGGGTTTTGAGGGCGGCAGGGGACTGGAGTTTAGTTCTTCACTGTACTGGTTGTGGCTGGGATATGGTTAATACCAGCCAGAAGCTTAAGGATGAAAGAAAAGGAAGTTTTCTGGTGTTCCTGCAGAAAACCAGGGGAAGCTTTCTGTTCGTGTTGCAGAGCTTTGCATTTCTGTTCAAAGGACTTAGCTAAAGAACTTCAAAGACCAGCCACGTCCAGGTCGACCTTGGGATGCCTTTCTGCTACAGCCTGTATGATTTCTTTAGGACAGATGGAGCTAGAAATAATACATTTCAAAATTCTCTTTACACAGAGACTCTGATTTCCAACAGGAACCTGCTGCCGTCGGTGGTTTTCATCTCCTAGAAGTGACTCTAACAGGAAACCTAGCAGGCAGCCAGTCCTCCCACAGACCAGCTTTGCCTAGCTCTCTGCTCTTTTCTTCCTCGGAGCCTCCATGCAGCTCTTGGTTTATCAGAAAGTTAGCAGTATGTCTGTGGCGTGCTTGGGGATGAGAAGGGGTCGTCTTGGTGGTACCACGCTAACCTTGGTCAGTGCCCACCTGCCTCTCTGGCCCTTTGCAAAGTATTTTTAAACCATGTGTTGGTATTGGGGTCATAGAATCATAGAATGTTTTGGGTTGGAAGGGACCACTAGAGGTCATCGAGTCCAACCCCCCTGCAGTCAGCAGGGACACTGCTAACTAGATCAGGCTGCTCAGAGCCCCATCCAACCTGGCCTTGAATGTTTCCAGGGATGGGGCCTCCACCCCCTCTCTGGGCAACCTGTTCCAGTGGTTTACCACCCTCATTGTAAAGAATTTTTTCCTTATATCTAGCCTAAACCTCCCCTGATTTAGTTTAAAACCATTACCCCTTGTCCTAACGCATCTCTCTGCGTGCCACATGTTGGTGGCCCTCGTCACCTGCATCCAATTGCTGACCCTGAAGACATCCAGGAGCGGGATCTCTGGAGAAAAAGGATGGTGTCAGAGGCATTCTGGGGGATCCTGCAGGTCATCTTCATGCTGTCCAGTACCTTTGCCTGCACTTAGGCACGGCATCCCATCATCTGGGGTGTGATGGCTCGTGCCACGCACCGAAGCTGAATGGGGTCTGTTTGTAGTTTCTGGATGCTACGGGGTCTATTAGGCTGCCGCTGGGCTCTTGGAACAGCGTTGCATTTTATTTGAGTGTCCAATATGTACCAGCTGATGACGCTTCTGGGCACCAGAGGCTGTCAAGAGGGGAAGTGGTGAAGGTCTTAATGGTGCTGGAGAAGTCAGAGTCCAGCCTCACTACAGCAGAATCGAAGAGGAGCAGCAAGACTCCCAAAGCCACCTGCAGTGGGGAGCGTAGAGCTTGCTCGTGAGGCTTTCCCCTCGTCGGCCCAGGGTTTGCTGACTGGAGTAAGTGGTGCTTACTACGTGTGTGTGTGTCGTGCCTCTGATACAGTCATCCCCCAGTTGGCCTTCAGGATTGCGCTGATTTATTTTTTTTTTGTTTAAAAAAAAAAAAAAAAGCTTGGATGAATAGCAGCGGTGCTGATTTATTTTGCTGCAGAGGGAACGGATCTCTTGCTGACCAGCTGCTGGTACAATATGTGCGCTGTGGTTTTATATCCTGCCCTTTCTAGAGCTAATGCTATTTATACAACAGTTTTTGTTTGTTTGACTTTTAACTAGTAGCGTGCCAAGGGAAATAAAATCTTATTTTCTGGAACTGACTTTTCTCTCATTGCGCACATAACTTTTCCTCGGATGATATTCCCATTAGCTACTTAAGTTATTGTTGAACTCCTTTCAACAGCTCTTTCCATTAATGAGAAAATGTGTTATCAAAAAATCTAGTAGATAGTCTATTTGATTAGGAAAGTCCCTGCAAAATTTGAAGTCTAGAAGTTTTAAAATTTTCCAATCTTTCCTATTCTGAGGGGCTAAAAGTGTGACTAAGCAGGCAGTGGGTTTAGGTTAGGTTAGTCAGAATTTTAGCCTATATTTTAGCCATATAAATGTCTTGAATGAAAAAGTTTCTGAATTGAAACCGCTTTTCTGCAAAGTTTATTCCCAGCCCAAAAGAATTTTTTTCAAAACCAGTTTAGATTTCAATGAATTGCCTTTCTCCCAGTTTTTAAGGAATACACTACGAATGGAAGAAGAAAAAACGGACTTAGAGCTTCTCTCCTCTGCATCCCTTTCCATGTACTGAGGTGGGTCCTCCAGGAGCAGAGTTCAGCTTTACTTCAGAAGAAGGAGAACTTGCTGGCTCGTGCTGAGGCTGCTCCTTCAGGTGGAGGGGTTACCGACGGACGTGCAAAGGGCTTGGAGCCCTCCTGCTGCCACAGTCCTGCCTGAGGAATCTATTTTTCCCCCCCTGTAGGCTGTAACTGAACGTCATAAGGTTTGGTTGGTTTCTGTGAAGCCATATCTCTCTATCGAGAAAATGTTCTCTGGAGTATCTGCTGACAAGCGCCAGATTTTAAATGATCTCTCACGCTGCAGTTAAGAGAACATTAAATAGGGATGGAACAAAATAATCAATCAAGAAACAAGATGCTGCTTGTGGTCTAGATGGGAATCTTGTCTGCCAAGAAAGCAGAAGAGTGTTTTTTAAATCGGGCTCCGTCTAGATGCACAGCCTGGAAGAACAGCATCAAAACGTCACATTTATCATCCTCTGGCTGTTGGCCATGTTGGCAGAGAGGGTTGGGAGGGACAGTCAGGAGGCCTGTTTGGGTTTTTGGAAAGCTTAATTGGTGACATGGTATTAGGGAGAGGGCAGGGGCCTCAGACTTGGAGGGTGAGGTTGTGTCAGGTGAGTGGAAAATTGGTTTCGGTCTGGGTGGGCGCTTGCAGGACGGACAGACGGCGGGGGAGACCTTGCTGGTTCTGGCTGCTCTGACTGCAGGTGGTCTGTGCTGGAGACATGGTCATGGCAAGATGAATCACCGTCGCTGGTATCGCAACTTCAAGTCCATTTAGATGCTCTCAGGCTGGGGAGGGCTTGAAGGTTAAGGGTTCCAGGCACAGGGGTGGTTTTGAATGTCGTCATGGAAAATCGTGACTTGAGTTGCTTTGTTTTAGCGATGGAAGACTTCTGCCTTGCAGCCCAGGGGTGTTTCTTTTCACTAGCTCAATATATTGAACCATTTAAAACTAGAGCTGAATAAAGTATATGGCACTTGTATTAAACTACCTTGTTAATAACCTCTTAATAGAAAATGCTCAAGTTTTTTCTCAGAGTTTTGCTAGAAGAAATTTTCTTGAGATAACGTCTCTGTTCTTTAAGAACCCCAAACCTCCTCCACTGAAGATCCTTGCTTTGTTTCAGGTATGGTGTATGATTTTCATACTTGTAGGTACTGTTTAAGTTAACATTTGTCATGAAGCAAAACGAGGCGTTCAGAATTTTCAGATCCAGTTAATTATAGACGTGTTCAAAAGCACGCTTAGATGCTTATCTAATAGTAGTAATAGTAGTAATTTTAACTCTCTCATTCGAAATTAAATTAAAATCTTAATGCTCAAATTTCCTGTGGAACAAGAACTTAGTTTGCCATGCTACAGCGTTTTGGAAGTGGTAAAACAGTAACGGCAGCGGATCGGTCTGGTCTGTAAAACTCCCCCTGCACGCTTCTCCCGTCTCCATCACGTACCTGGTCAAGGAGAAGAAAACTGTTTGGTGGCTTCAGGTTCAGATCTGAAGGAATAAAAGCCCTTTGTCCAACCAATTACTGTTTTACTTTCCAACACGGTACGGCGAAGGAGGAGAGCGAAGTTGGAGTAACCTTGCCAAAAGGTCGAGGGAGGTTCTCCTCCCACTCTGCTCTGCCCTGGGGAGACCCCACCTGGAGCACTGGGTCCAGTTCTGGGCTCCCCAGTTCAAGAAAGATGAGGAACTCCTGGAGAGAGTCCAGAGGAGGGCAACGAGGATGATAAAGGGACTGGAGCATCTCCCCTAGGAGGAAAGGCTGAGGGAGCTGGGCTTGTTCAGCCTGGAGAAGAGAAGGCTGAGAGGGGACCTCATCACCACCTACAAATATCTCAAGGGTGGGGGTCACGAGGATGGAAGCAGTCTGTTTGCAGTGGTGTCCAGCGACAGGACAAGGGGCAACGGGTGCAAACTGAAACATAAGAGGTTCCAGTTGAATAGGAGGAAAAAATTCTTTACTCTAAGGGTGACAGAGCACTGGAACAGGCTGCCCAGGGGGGTTGTGGAGTCTCCTTCTCTGGAGATCTTCAACCCCCGCCTGGATGAAGTCCTGTCTAGCATGCTCTAGGAGAACCTGCTTGAGCAGGGGGGTTGGACTGGGTGATCTCCCGAGGTCCCTTCCAACCCTTGCCATTCTGGGATTCTGTGAAAAGACACCGGTTCCCAGGCTTCTCCCTGCCCTGCTCCGGGGCTGACTGCCTTGGCTTGCGCCGGGCTGGGAGAGGCTGCAATGCCTGTGCAGCCCCCAGGTGCCAACAGGCAGGAATTTCTGGAAAAGCAGCCAGCACTGGGAATAGGAGTGCCAACTGCCTTCTCGTGACAGATTGACAAAAATAGGTTTTTAATCATCCTAGTCTGATGTATATTTTGCTCAACGTTTACAGGTCTGGTGAATTCTGAATATTCTGCTTTGCCCATTTGTGTAGCAAGGAGGTGCTGAACTTCAGCTCCCAGAGAACATGGATATTTGGGAGTAGGGTCTATTCCCAAGTTAATACTTCGTATTACCAGTCCAGCACCTGGGGGAGAACCATCTGCCAAGATACCTTTCTTCTGATTTGTCGGATGAAATGCCTAACAAACAGTTATTGCATTGGTCAGAAATACTTGGATTTTGATAATCTTCAAATTCTGGGGAGAAATTGCTCTTTCTCAGTGGAGCCTTGAGGTAAACTCGGAATATTCTGGGAAGGATTAAAGGCCTTGAATTCATTTCCATGAAGTCGCTGTGTTGGTGCTCTGGCCTTCCTTGGCCCAGGGCAGTGCTCTCAGATCAGGGGCCTTTTTCTCTAGATTCGTTAAACCTTGATCATCAGAAGATAAATTTCTCAAAAGCTTGTCCCACCTCTCTGGGTGGCTCTGTATCTGTCAAAGGTATAAATATCATACGATGGAACTGCTCAGTACGCAGCCAGCTTTTTTATCCTTAAAGCTGTCGAAATGCAGGATAATCAGAACGGGCTTAGGTCGCTATTTTAGTCAAGGCAGGTCGGTACTTGCTGGTTTAAATGCTCAAAAAGGTAGGTTTTATTCTGATGGAAATTAAGGTCTTGTACTGAAACAAGCAGTAGTTTCTATGAATGGGATCTGGCCCAGGGTCTCCTGCTCTGATACCGCAGTAATTAGTCTCGGCGTAGAGATCCAAGCGCCACAGCTGTTCATCCGTGCTAAGGATTAACAAGATGTTGGAGAAAAAAAGAGAAGGCTTAAATTATGCCGAGACCAGGATGTAAATTAGGTAGTGTTTCATGTGATTCCAGTTGTCTCATCGTCGGGGCGTTTCATACGTGTGAATAAATACTCTGTAGGTCTACTTGGGGCTTGGACTAGATGACCTCTAAAGGTCCCTTCCAACCCAAAACATTCGATGATTCTGTCATTCTGTTTCTTGCATAGGTCCCTTTCCTTCTCCCGTAGAGCTTCATAGTAAATACTAATAATGTAAATACAGTAATGGAAGCTTTAGGTTTAGGGTAATACAGCACTCCCCTTGAACTTGAAGTAATACAAAACCTGCTGGGGAAGCAGTTGGGTTGGAGAAGGGGTGCTCCTCTTCCAGCTGAAGGCTTGGGGCCAGGCTGGGAAGGAATTTTATGAAGGTGCTGTGCTCGGGCTGGGTGTCCGTGGCGTGGTTCTTGCAGGGGGCTGTGCTGGCAGACGGTGTGCCCTGCTTTGGATGGAGGATGAGGGTTTCTCCTGGTGGGAGCCCAAGTGACCCTGAACGCAGGCACTCGGTCACATTGGCCGACTGGGAAAAGACCAAAGCAGAAGAAAATGCTGAAAAGCTGTCCCTCCTTTGTGTGTGGCTTTCTTCTCCCAAATACGTTGTGTCGCTTGACTCAGCAGGTTGGGAAAAGCCAGGAACTGTTGTGTGGGGCCATGAGAACCCCATGGAAATCATTTTTGCGGCATGCGCTTTGCTCCAGGAGCTCCTGCCTGGGCAGGGTAAATAGGAGAAATATTTTCCTTTTATTAACAGTGGCCCTGGGGTAATTGCTTACTTGGCTTTTTTAATTAGTTCTCTTAGGGGGAAAAAGATTGCTTTCAAGATAAAAATATATCGCCCTGATAATGTCACATAATACTGGTAAGAGCTTGAGCCCCGAGAACGGTCCTTGCCACGTCTGCGTTTCCTTTTCATGCCTGTTTCTGCACAACCCTTTTTCTTCAAACTCTTAATAAAATACTTTGAGCAGAAGGATTTAGCCTGAGGTTTCATACCTATGTTTGGTATAGGCCTTATTGTTTTTCTCAGAACAAAAATAATCTTTTTGTCCCAAACTTGTATCATTCTAAGCTTCAACGTTATTTATTTAGAAAATGGAAAGTGTAAGTTGCTTTATCTCCTGGCACCTGAACCGAAATGGCGAGTTTCACTGCAGCTTTGCATTAGTGTTTTTCAAAATACACAAACTTCCAACCCCCGGTAGCATTTCAATGAACAAAAATAGAAATGAGGCAAAAACAAACAGAAGGGGGGTTTGTTGTCGTTAACTCAATTTTTTTTTTTTTCCTCCTCTTTACGTAGGTTCCTAAAAATTAGCACTATGACTGATGGAGACTATGATTATCTGATCAAACTGCTGGCCCTTGGAGACTCAGGGGTTGGAAAAACGACGTTCCTGTACAGATACACCGATAACAAATTTAATCCAAAATTCATCACGACAGTAGGGATAGATTTTCGGGAAAAACGAGTGGTAAGTTGTCTCATATGAATGATACCACCTTCTTTTTTTTTTTTTTCTTCATTCATTTCTGCTGAGAACAAATTTTCCGTACTGTGTACTGCCTCTCTTACTGTGGGCTTTAGCACGTGTTGATAATGCTTTTCCTGGTCTAGTTTTTGGCTTAAGCAAGTCGTACTTAGGAACTGGATAAAGGGGAAAAATGCCATTAGCCTGGTGTGGGATTATAAAGTGGTTTATTGGACAGAGCCTGTGATCAGGAGTCCTTGTAGGTTAGGATCGACGTGCTTCTTAACGCAAGGTGTACGAGCCTGCTCTGCCATGCTTCTGTTTCCTGATGTTAAGTAGAAGACAAGAGTCTTCAGTAGTGTTTGTTCAGGTGCTTTTTGTGGATATGAGAGTGCACTTGCTTTGTTTTAATTTAATGTGACTAATATATCTGCTTATAGATCCTGACAGCTGATACAGGCTAAAGATAGGGGACAAATTTGGCTTTCTGACAGGAATCCCTCTAGCTTGCTTGAACAGTAAAACCATAATAAATACAAGAGATTAGGCTCTGGGTAATTATTTTAGTCATCTCCTTAATATAAATAAATGTACATGCTTGCCCAGTTGAAAGATGGAGACCTCTTTAAATTTGATTCTTTTTAACGAAAGGTTTTAAGCTCCTCTTATTTCACTGGAATGCCATGAAAAGCCGGGCATCGCTCCCCTGTTCGCCTTCATCTTCCCTGGCAACTTTTTCATGACTGCCAGCTTTTGTGGCTGCTGTGCCGAGATGAGCTTTGCCATGGTGACAGGGACGTGCAGGCTCTGCCTGGAAGATGGGGGTTAAGGGGTCCCCTGAATAAAAGAACCCTGGATCTGGATTCTGTCTTAAATTTCTCATAATCAGCGCTATGCAAGTGCAGGCCAGTTAAACGTGATGCTCAGGTTGGAGCGGAGCCTGGCTCTGTCTCCGCACTGTGGGATTGCGCTGATATAATAAGAGGAAAATATTAAAACCACAATTTTATTGCAAGGAAATGTCTGAACATGCAAATTGCCAGAATACTCTTCCCCTGGCTGGTCAGACGCTCATTACCGTGTTTTGAACACGGGTGCTGGATTCTCTCCAGAAGGTTGAACTTTTCTGCTAAAGGTTGCAGACAGATTTCTTCCGTAATTTTCCATTACTGTATATTTTGGGGTAAGGTGGTTTATAACTGTGGGAAAAACTACGTCTTACATGCAATTACCAGCTTTTAAATGTCTTGAAGGTCTATCTAATAAATTGTCCTCTAAGAAAGAGATCCAAGAGGTTAAATATGTCTTTCCGTTGTGTAAAAAGTCATATTAAAAAAAAAAAATGACCCTGTGAGATGCAGTGTTTATCGTGCCAAATATTTACAGGAACATGCTCCAGCAAACCAGTTTAATTCACCAAGGTGGTGCGGTTGATCCTTTCCTGGTTTTCAGATCAGGCACCTGCCACAAAGGAAAGAAAGGGACGTGGCAGTCGGAAGCTACCTGTTGAAATCACGACAGTTTAAATCAGTCCACAGAACCACAGAACAGTCTAGGCTGGAACAGACCTCCAGAGATCATCTAGTCCAACCCCCAGCTGATACTAACTTGGTTGTGCAGGAGAACTAAATGTATTTTACAGCCCAGGGAGGGCAGGTGAGGAAGTGTTCTGCTTCCCCGATAAGGTCAGTGCAGCCACTGGATGCAGACCTGCCCATAAAGTCCACATTCTCTTGATCTAAATGCAAGGGAAGTATTTGCCTGCTTTTAAACTTGCTGAGAGTCTGCTAAACTGCCTCAGATAACACAAATGGCTCATACTTATTTTATCCCTCTATCTTTTATTGCACCAGCTCATTTACACCCTGGTTCTGTTTAATAAAGAACTGAGCCCCAGCGAAAGGTCACAGTGATTTCTTTAAGCACTGTGCCTTTGCAGTTGCAGTTAGTAAGGAAGTCATTAATGTCCAACAGAAGTTAATGAAGAAAAAACAGCTTTTTATAATAGTGGTTAATCCTGTCAGCCAGCTGTAAATTTTGTAAGAACAGCAATGAAACAGAGCACAGACAGCTTGCTCAGCACTGTGCTATGCCAAGTTTTAAAGAATTGGGATCTAATTGAAGTACTAAATATGACCAAATTATCTTTAAAGTGCAGCTTTCATAGACATTTCATGTGGCTCCTGGGTTTTTAAATACTATTATAAGCAGCCCTCTGAAGTGGCTTTTAGAAGGAAGAGTCAGCTTTTACTGAAGGACTGAACTTTTACTCCGTACTTATTGCTTCCACAATGTAGAATGGTCCGTGACCCGCGCGATGGATTTCGGCGTGAGCTGTACGGCTGAACTGATGTGACTCTCTCCTTATAGGTATACAACAGCAGAGGACCAAATGGATCTCCAGGAAAAGCCTTCAAGGTACATCTCCAACTTTGGGACACAGCAGGACAGGAAAGGTAACAGCGTTCAGCTCATTGGAAAGCAGTTCTGACTTTTTCACATTTATCATAGAATCATAGAATCATAGAATGTTTTGGGTTGGAAGGGACCACTAGAGGTCATCGAGTCCAACCCCCCTGCAGGAGCAGGGACACCTTGAACCAGATCAGGCTGCTCAGAGCCCCACCTGGCCTTGAGTGTTTCCAGGGATGGGGCCTCCACTACCTCTCTGGGCAACCTGTTCCAGTGTTTTACCACCCTCATTGTAAAGAATTTTTTTCTTATATCTAGCCTAAACCTCCCCTGGTTTAGTTTAAAACCATTCCCCCTTGTCCTAACACAGCTGACCCTACTAAAAAGATTTTCCCCATCTTTCCTATAGGCCCCCTTTAGGTATTGAAAGGCCGTAATCAGGTCTCCCCGCAGCCTTCTTTTCTCTAGACTGAACAAGCCCAACTCTCCCAGCCTGTCCTCATAGGAGAGGTTCTCCAGCCCTCGGATCATTTTAGTAGCCCTCTTCTGGACCCGCTCCAACAGTTCCATGTCCTTCTTGTGCTGAGGGCTCCGGAGCTGGACGCAGTACTCTAGGTGAGGTCTCACCAGAGCTGAGTAGAGGGGCAGAATTACCTCCCTCGACCTGCTGGCCACGCTCCTCCTGATGCAGCCCAGAGTACGGTTGGCCTTCTGGGCTGCCAGTGCCCATGGCCGGCTCATGTCCAGCTTTTCATCCCCCAGCACCCCCAAGTCCCTCTGGGCAGGGCTGCTCTCCATCCTTTCTTCCCCCAGCCTGTATGGATCCCGGGGGTTCCCCCGTCCCAGGTGCAGGACCTTGCACTTGGCCTTGTTGACCCTCATGAGGTTCACACAGGCCCACCTCTCCAGCCTGTCCAGGTCGCTCTGGATGACATCCCGTCCTTCTGAGTAAACCATTAGGCCATTCAGGTAAAAAAATACCAGAAATCCTCGTATTTTAGGACAAGAAAAATACCTTCCAGAAAGAAAGTTTTTCAGCCATCTACTCTTCCTTTGTTTTCCTGAATATTGACTATATTGAGTTGTGCACATCCGTTGATTAAGGGTGTGTAATCTCGGCAGGTGAATCCATTTCTATCACCCTGGTCTGTGATACACTAAATGCTTCAGTATCTGTTTTTTTTTTTTCTTTTAACCAGCCCTTCTGTCTCTGTCTCGCTCTCGGTTAAATCAGGCAGAATTTGAACTAACAGATTAGTCACTGGCAATGTTTATATTCTCACATATAAGCTTCCTTGGGTAAATTACTAACACACCGATTAATAAATGTTGACTGGTGTGATGCATCATAGCTAAAATGAAAGTCAAGGTTTATTTTATTTTAGTTTTACTTCCAAGGGAATGTACGTCCACTAAATCTTGCAGACTCTTCCGATTTCAAGATATTTTTTGAAATAGAATTTTTGCACAAGCAGTTCAGAAAAGCTTTACTTGATCTCTTTTTCCTTTACTTGGTTCAGGCTTGCCAGAAAAGTGCTTACCTTAGAGATCACTTTGGATTAATAGAGCTATGTTGTCTTTTTTTCTTCCACCTTCAGGTTTCGAAGTCTCACCACAGCTTTTTTCAGAGATGCTATGGGCTTTTTACTAATGTTTGATCTCACCAGTCAACAGAGCTTCTTAAATGTCAGAAATTGGATGAGTAAGTAGAACCGTAAAGCTTGCATTTATCGGTTGACTTGAAGCTTTCTTGTGTATTTTAGGCTTCTAGGCTTTGCGCCTGTCATTGTCTGTGAGCTGGAAAATGCTCAATGGAAGTAGTTACGTCTAGTGCAGCCGTAAGTGGGGTACTTGCAGCCTGTAATTTGGGGTGAAAGCCTCATGAAATTGGAAAGAATCACAGTCTTCTTGTTTTTTTTTTTTTTTTTTTTGCACGATAGACTGCTTTGGGCATATTCTTGATAATCTTGTTTGGCTTGGGTACAATTTGAATAAATCTGTTGCCTCTTGAAAATTCATGGCGTTCGACGTTTCCTTGGCCCTACCCCATATTTTAGTTGCTATACAGGAGCTTGGAAAGCGTACTTTGGATATTGCTGTTTTCTTTATGGTGTGTTTTCTATTTGTAAAGCAGAATGTGATTTCCTTCCTGTCTGCTTTGAGGTTTGAATAAAAATTAAGATTGGCCTTTGAGGATTTGGTTTGAAAGTGCGTGGCGTTTGCTGTTGTTGGTTTTCCTTCAGACAACAGCTAGACTAAAAGCGAAACAAAGGTTAAATTCTTAAAGTTTGTTTTTAATTGAGGCTATTTAGAGTACTGGAAGGATAGAGGCCAGTACATTTCCAGCTGGTAGCTTTCCAGCCAACAAGCTAAGTGGGGATAACGTGAGAATCCAGACAGCTTTGTGAAAACAGCTCCATCTTCTTCAGAGATTCCTTCCTCCCACTAAACAGTCCCTGTCATCACAGTCTTCCACTGCTCACCAAGCTGAGTCTCTAATTTCTTCTGTGTATCCTGCACCTTTTCAAGTCAGTCCCCTCAAGACTGAGGCAAGTATAAGTAAATGGCTTTGTACAATTACTGAAGAGGTGTGAGGCTGTGGGCAGGACTCGCACCTGGATCTTCAAATGGATAAAACTGCATTTAAACCGTTGAGCATATCAAAGAGAAAAACAGGCTTGAGGATTTTGTCCTATACTTCTGAAAAGCTGCACTTGCAGATGACGTGGGATGTTGTTTGTACTGCCACGATGTCCTTATGAGTCTTGTAGAATGAAAGTTCTGGCTGGTGGAGGTTCTCCTCTGCTAAGGCACTGTGTTTAGTTCACCTAGTTGCAGCTAAGGCTTGTTGTATGTCGGTAAAATAAATACTGGAAATCATTTTCTAGTACCATTTCTACTTCCCATTTTGAAGAATTCCTCTTAGCAAGTAAATGTACAACAAGGAAATGTATCTGGGGAGCAAGAAAGGTATTTTTAATTATTTTGTCAACAATCTTGGTCTCTGAGGTGCTTCCCACATTCTCTTAACACCCATTTATTTTTGCTTCTAGGTCAGCTGCAAGCCAATGCATACTGTGAGAACCCAGATATAGTCTTAATTGGTAATAAAGCTGATTTATCAGACCAAAGGGAGGTAAACGAAAGGCAAGCAAAAGATCTGGCAGACAAATATGGGTAAGCAAAATATGAAAGAAGCTAAATTTAGTCTCTAACTGTTGTAAGTGTAGCTGATGACTGGCTAGAGATACGTGCAAGTATACTTAGAAACCTTAAGATTTGTAGGCATTGCAGTATCGCCGACGCCTATCATGATGTCCAACTTGTGACACCTTTGGATCGACCTGCTTGAATAGGAAATAGAATGAAACACACTGTTCTAGTAGTATTACAAGATAAGAAATCAGGCTGAAATGGAACATTCTTATTAGAAAACGACATTCTTGGGATGTTGGCTTGTCCTGGGAGCTCAGGACAGAGTCTACCAAAGGCTCACTCAGCCTTAGTCATGAACTAAATAACAATAGTTACAATTTGCTTTTCTAGTTTGGAAGTGGAGACACCTGTGGATTTTGGTCGGGTTCTAGGTGTGCAGTGAATTTATTTGGTTGCCCCTGATGGATAATAAAGCTGTTCATGGCCTTTTTCTTATTTTAGTGAGCCTTCTGCATTTCTTTGCACTAAAAACACCTTCAGAGTGTCCTGTAACTAGATGAATTGGCTGATAGTTACTGTAGTCAGTAAATAGTGCTGTGGAGCAAAAAGAAAGTGTATATTTTTTTCCTTAGTTGCCCTTACTGTACAATGAGGGATGTTCAGAGAGAATTGGGCCAGCAGCAGCAGATGGCCTGAGCAATAAGCAAATTAGACTTTAAAATAATCAGAGAATATTAAAGAGTTGTCTGCAGCTAGCTAAGGAGGACAGCGACGCTGAGGAGAAGGTAGCTCATGCCAGATTTCCTATGATGGAAGTGCTGGAGCAATTGATAACCTTTTCTTCTGAAAAAGGTGATTTGGAAGGCAGTATTCTGGATTCAGAGGGGATTTCAGAATGGAAACAGCTAAGCTAAGTTGTGCTTATGAGTAGACGGGGAGGGAAGGGGGATAGTACTTACTGCTAAATAGCAGTAGTTGAAACTATCTGCCTAAAAAAAAGATTTCTGGTATGCTTTGTGGTCCCTGAAATTTTCTGTAATGCAGACCTAGGTTTCTGGTTACCTGAAAGACTTTTTCAGCCAAGGTTTGTGCTGATGTTACCACTATTTAAAGTCAAAATGCCAGGATACATTTTTGTAAATTAATGTGGCGATTTTGTGCTCGTGTCATCATGCCAGCACGTGCTAGGGACAGGAGTTTGGGTTCTACCCAGCAAGGGAATAGAGTGCCAGCAAAGCAGAATTCTGTCCCGTTCGTTCCGTGGCCACTAAGCCCACCGTCGACAGCCGCACTGAGTGTGTTACAAAGAGCTGAGTCTTGGTTGTCTCTAAAAGTCTCTCCAGCAAACCTTTCCCTTTCCCACCGCAGCATACCGTACTTCGAGACAAGTGCTGCTACCGGACAGAACGTGGAGAAGGCTGTGGACACGCTTCTGGACTTGATAATGAAGCGTATGGAGCAGTGCGTGGACAAGACCCAGGTCTCCGACACAGCCAACGGAGGGAGCTCGGGGAAGCTGGATTCAGCAAAACCAGAGGAGAAGAAGTGTGCCTGCTAAACGTCGCCTCTAAACTGTGAGAACGAATGAGAGTGTTTCATCAGAATATGGCTGACCTACCACCAAATTCAAACCGGCTCGCTTGAGCCATGCACAGAAGCAAAGTTGCATTGTTTTCTTGGGATTGCGCGTTTTTCTCCAAAGAACTGGTTTCATACTAAAAGCTGTGTTTCAGTGGGGCTCTTGGGCTGAAATGATTCTTCCTGATACGGTTGCCATCTTCATGGAAAACTCTCCCACCTCTTCTTCCCCACTCCTTTTCCCCCAGCCTTCACCTTTCTTTTTCCTGCGATCGGGATACTGACTAGAGGAAAGTAGCTTTATTTTTTTAAAAAAGGAGGGAAAGAACCTATTGTCTGCATACACTGGCTATTGAAATTAAAATGGAGGTGGGTGGTTTTCTAGGTCTGTGCCATTTTTCCACAGAATCCCGTTTCTTTACAATTCTTAATCTGCATCAGGGAGCATGTGTTTTCTAAGGCAGTGATACAAAAGATTTTACGTGGCCTATTAAGAAAAACTTTTATTACTTGCACAGAGTAAGCAATGCTGTGAATCCATCCTGACTGAGCCACCGAGACGGTGGTTGAAGGGGTGGGTTGTGTGTGTGTGTGTGTGTGTGTTTTGGGTTTGGGGGCAGGAAGTAGGGCATTTAATTTAAAAAAAAAAAATAAAAATAAAAAATTATCAGGGAATTGTGCAGCATTGCTTGTGTTGCCAATAATCCAAGCAGGGATTGGAGTGTTATGGGAAAAAGTATGGAGAGGGATTCTGACGCTGCAGGGACAGTTTATAAAGGAGAGAGCGTAACGTATGGGAACAGAGATAAACTATATTTTATGAAATATAGCAAAAAAAATATCCTCCCCTTCTAAACTTAAGGAAATTATCCTTTTTCTTCTTTTTCTCTGGGTAACTGCGTATCGCAGGTAGGATGTAGGAAGGAGCTGGTGGCTCTGCCCAGAAGGGAACTGCGAACGCCGCTGTGCTCAGAGAGCCTCTGAGTTATCACTACAGCTTTGCAGGGTCCTCCACACGCGTAGCTTTTCAACAGAGGACAGCTTTTTCATCCTCTTAAATGCTCTGCGAGAGGGCAGAGTGGAAAAAAAAAATGTCACGTTGGAATGCTGGGAGTCCAGAATACGTGACCGACTAGGTAGACGCGTGCCGCGGAAGCGCGCAGGGATCTCGGCGCAGAGGGTGGAGGCTGCTCTGTTGGTGTGCTGCAAAAGATTTCTGCTACGGGTGAAAGCAAGTTCTAGTGAAATAGCAAGTTGCTTGTCACAAACAGAGATGAATACAGGAAAAAATAAAGAAAAAAATACTATATTTGTAAGTATAGATCATTTTCTAAATACTAGTTACAGCGTATTTATTAGCCTACCCTGTCCTTTTTTGTAGAATAACTCTTCTGTTTTTATACAGGTGGTAGTTAAAGGTCTATTTGTGTTTATTGCGCTTTAAGCTACTTTCAAATCAGTCGGGGGGTGAAAACGGATCTCTTTACAAGTCAGGTTTAATTGGTTGGGTTGGCAGGATTGCGGACTTCGGTTTCTTTAAATGTTTTCAGCTTTGATCGATGCAAAATGGCAAACTTTGTGAATAGCAAGCTCATAAAGTGTTTCAGTGCTTCCCAGAAATGGAGAATTTACCAGCTAAACTGCTGAAAAAATAACAGGTTTTTTC
Organism: Butorides virescens; assembly: GCA_017310255.1. NCBI lineage: Eukaryota > Metazoa > Chordata > Aves > Pelecaniformes > Ardeidae > Butorides > Butorides virescens. Next base: position 25,520 of record JADKXX010009053.1, read on the forward strand.
GGCCCAGTTCCTCAAGCGATGTTTACTTGGCATGTTAAGGGGGCAGATGGTACATCCATAGGAGCAGGCCCACTGGGTGAGGAACCAAATCGCTGCCATGACCATGCCAGAAACCAAACTCGCAGGCTGTAAAGATTGTCTAAGTGCTAGACTATACCTAAAGGCTATATATACTGTATACTATACAAATGGGTATAATGCAGGTCCTTTTATAGGCTATAAACAGTCCTAACAGCTCAAGGGGTGGAAAAGCTGTTGTGGTGGTCAACGAGTGGTTTTCCAGGCAGGAGATGGACGTCGGCTGGTAGCAAGGAGGCTGAGAGGAGATCGGTTCCTCGGTTACCTGAGATACATAGGCTGGAGGTTCAGGGTTTTCTTTGAAGTGAAGCTGCATTGCTTTTTTAAGATGTAGCATAAAACATCATTCAATTGTAATGTGGCTTGAATTCCTGAAAATGATGGTCTGAGGAGCTCCCCGTCTCGCTTCCAAAGAAATCTCTCATTTTGTGGCATCAGATTTTTTTGTCCGTTGAACAGGAGCGGAAGAAGTTGCTAAACGACCGACAAGTCAAGCGAAGCGTGTTTCCCAGAGCAGCTGCAGTACAGCTTCTCTAAAAGCTGTTAAAAACTGAAAGGGACTTCAGTCGCAGACAGATGATTCAGGCAAAGGTGTGTAAAATCCCAAACCTGGCGCAGTTTCAAAGCACCTTGATGATGCTTGGTTGCTTTTATTAATCTCTCCGCTTGCTGCAACTAGCACTCTTAGAAGAATAATAATTTAAAAAAAAAAAAAAGAAAAAAAAACACAGCAGTGATACCCAGAACAGTGTGGCCTAAAGTTAGGCATCTCCTAATCTTGCCACTGAGCTCTCTGAAACTCTCCCGTGCGGACGGAGCGAGCGCCCGGCCAGCCCTCGCAGCCCAGTGTTGCTCGAGGGGTCTGCTTAGGAACGAAAGGGAAATGGCTGTATTAAAAATTCTGTTGCTTGGTTTGTATTTATATACCTGCTAATACAAGAAACTGATTATTATTATTATTGGTTTAAAAAAAAAAACCAAAAAGGAATCCGTGAATGCATGTGCAACTATTATCCCAATAGGATTTTGCCATCAAAACTTGGTTTGGAGGAAAGGAAGAGAAGTTTAAACGTGTTTCCTTGCCTGGTAGGTGGTATAGTAGCTCTTGGTTATTAAATTCAGAAAAGAGGAACGTGGTAAGTGATTCTACATGGCTGCCAACAGCTTTGTTATTCATCAGGTTAACTCTTTGCACAAAACTAGATCATGAACTCTCATTAAAAAACACCTTCTGTCCCCTTTCCATCATCATTTGACTCTTGGTCCATTTTTTTTTTTTTTTTCCTTCATAACTCTTCCTCTTAGGTTTCACACGCCCACCGGCAGATTCACATTCTTCTATGTCCTCTTGGCGACGTCCGTCTGTCTTCCTGCAGCATCACCCCCCGCTGAGCAACCGCAGCCCTGCACGGGTGACTCAGGGCCACTCCTTGCTGCTGTGGTAGGAACCGAAAGCGATAGCAGTCTTCAGGTTCACGAGTTCTCTGTAATATCCAGGAAATAATGGTAATTGCAGCCCAGACTGTAGCGGATCCCCTTAGGTCATTTTTCCAGCTCCGGCGTGGTGAGCTGGCCACAGCCAGCCCTTGCTTGTGACCTGCTCAGGCCTATAAATTCTTCCAGGACACCAGCCTGGGAAGTGAATTTGCTTTCACTTAACATCTCTGGTAGGATACAGCCTTATCCCATCCCACTAGAACTTGAATCCAGATTCTGCTGTTGCAAAATTGGATTCTACCTATCTGAATTGCAAATAAGGCATTTGCTTTTGAGCACAAATCCAACTTGTTTGCAAGCCTTGCTAGATATCCCGCATCAGGGCTGGAGGGGGAGGGAAGGTCCTGTGATACTTTATCCAGGGTGATGATACTAAAAATTAAATGTCAGTGCTGATACTCTAACCCTGGGGGTTTTTGTCTTGAATTTCGGTCCAGGCACTGGTTTCTCAAGGTCTCTTTTTGTGTCGTGTTAGAAATACCTTATTTCAGTTCTCCAGTATCCCTCCAGGGAAGTGCTCTTGCTGAAGACTTTATTGCTGTGCACTGGCAAAGCTGATGGTAATACCTGTCCTTCAGAGGCGTGACTTGCAGGACCTTACACTGAGAATAATTTTGGTTTCCTTTCCTCTCTGCATAGTTCTGCCATCCTCATCTCCAGCAGCCGTCTCGGGCTGCGATCTTTGCCAAGACAGTTCAAGGTACCCAACTTTTTGTTAAATCTGTTCCCTTCATCCTCCTGGCGTGTCCCAGTTAGCTCACGTCCACAGCGTAACGGCGTTACACCTCTAGTCTTGTCCTTGGAGCTCACCGTAGTCCATTCTTCCTGATCTACATGAGGTTCAACAAAGCCAAGGGCAAGGTCCTGCACCTGGTTTGGGGCAACCCCCGGGATCCACACAGGCTAGGGGATGAAGGGATGGAGAGCAGCCCTGCCCAGAGGGACGTGGGGGTGCTGGGGGATGAAAAGCTGGCCATGAGCCGGCCATGGGCGCTGGCAGCCCAGAAGCCAACCCTGCCCTGGGCTGCATCAGGAGAAGCGTGGCCAGCGTGGAGGGAGGGGATTGTGCCCCTCTGCTCTGCTCTGGGGAGACCCCCCCTGGAGCCCTGCGTCCAGCTCGGGAGCCCTCAGCACAAGGAGGACATGGACCTGTTGGAGCGGGGCCAGGGGAGGGCTACTAAAATGCTCCGAGGGGCTACTAAAATGCTCCGAGGGCTGGAGCCCCTCTGCTCTGGGGCCAGGCTGGGAGAGTTGGGGGTGTTCAGCCTGGAGAAGAGGAGGCTGCGGGCAGAGCTGAGTGTGGCCGGTCAGGGCTTCAAGGGGGCCCAGAGGAAAGGGGGGGACAAGCTTTTTAGTAGGGCCAGCTGGGACAGGACAAGGGGGGATGGCTTTAAACTGAAGCAGGGTGGGTTTAGGCTGGATCTAAGGAAGAAGTTCTTTGCAGTGAGGGTGGTGAAACCCTGGCAGGGGTTGCCCAGAGAGGGGGTGGAGGCCCCATCCCTGGGACCATTCCAGGCCAGGTTGGCCGGGGCTGTGAGCAACCTGATGTGGTTCAAGGTGTCCCTGCTCCTGCAGGGGGGTTGGGCTGGGTGACCTCTGGGGGTCCCTTCCCACCCAAACCATTCCATGATTCTATGATCCTTGTCCTCCAAGTTTTAAGTGTGAATGCAAAACTGTGGCATCAAAAAACATTAATGCACTATGCTCGAGTAGTGCTGGGGTGCTGAGCTACGGCCCTAGGCGCTGTAGCATCCCCTGGCTGCGTGTCTTGGGGGAACAAATGTGTCCCTTACCCATTGCTAAATATTTGCGGTGCCAAAGCGTGGTGCCCAAGTCTGGTGTTGCTTGTAAACTGCCACATTTAGTGAATTCAGACCCAGGGGGTAGTACCGGGAGGAGCGAGGAAAATTGGAGGCAGCAGGGAATGTCTCTAAGCTGATGTTGCTGCTCTTACTCCGGCGTTCGTGCATCCTTTGCTGACCTTGCCCTCACCTTCCCCAGCCCCTCGCCTCGGAGTAGAGGTGCCAAGACCTTTTTTAGGAATGCAAGAAAGGAAATGTGCTGTTGTCAAATGGGATTTTTTTTTTTTGATGCATATGCTGAGCTCGCTCCAGCAGTGAATTTACGCTGCCTGTGTTTACACGCCGGCCAGCCCTGCTGGGGTTGGGAGGAGATGGGTGCCAGTGCCAGGGTAGGGTCCTGTGCTGCTTTGCATCCTCAGGAATAAAACCAAATTACCTGCGGAGACAGGCGGAGGGCTGGGAATACCTAGGGCTGGCTGGAAATGGCAGGATGGAAGCGGTTCTAGAGGCAACACGCTTTAGAGAAATGCCCTTACGTGTTTATGGTGTTTACTGGAGAGCCCAGTTTGAGAAGTTGGGTGTAAGTGCTTGGCTGGATTGGGTCTGGAGTGTCTCTCTGAAGTAAGGAGCTATTATCAGGGCAAAACAACTAGAGCTAAAATGGTGTAAAATGAAAAAAAAAAAAAACAAACCTCCACAGAAGTACCTATTCCACGAACATACAGATGTGAATGAGCTTATTTTTATTACTGTCCTTTAAATATTGTCCAGCCATAAAGAAAATTCTGTCATCAACTGGAAAAGGCCAGGAGAGTATTAACAACTATTTTTCAATGCAGTTTTTAGATGCTTCAGCAGATGCTCTCCAGAAGTCCTTGCAGAGTCCGTCGCTGACACGTAGCGATGCCCGTTCCGAGCCATGAGAGCGCTGTTAGAATCGGCTGGGGGGGGCAGGAGGTAGCATGTGCACATCATGTATTATAGGCTTCACCATCACTTCAAGTTCTGCTTTCATTTTAGGAAGTATTTTTAGCTGTGAGCAGCCAGTAATGTGTGGCGTTTGTGGGTTTTTGGGTTTTTTTTTCCTTGTTCTAATGAGTCATTTCCCAATCAAAGCATTTTTTGCTCCCTGTTCCACCCTGGCAGGTACCACGCCGCCGTTACAGCAGAGAGCAGCAGGTCCGTGTTTCTCAGCCCCTGGCTGATGCCTTTTCCCCACTTCACCATCTCCTCTTCCAGCCAGGGCGCTGCGGCAGAGCCGGCTTGGAGCCCCGGCCAAGTCCTGAGCCCAGCGTCCAGCTCAGCACCCGCCTTGCCCGTAGGAGAGGGAGTGGCACTAAAGAAAACCAGTAGCAGGGCTTAAGTAACTCTTAGCTTTTCTATACCCTTTGCCTTCGGTGGCTTTTTACAGAGATTTGCAAGAGGAAAGGTATTTGCTTCTCAAAAAAAAAAAAAAGATGGGTGGGTTGGGTGCCTGAAACATGCACTTTTTTTTTTTTTTAAAAAGAGGAGAGATTAGGCAAGAACAGGCAATTTACTGACTGCTCACATGGCTGAGACTGGTAGTAAGTCCAATGTAGCAAAAGAGCAGCTGCCATTTCCTTGCTGTCTTGGTAACTTTATAAAAACCAATTGCCTTAACTGTTTTCTGAAGGCTACGTCTTATTTAACATTCGGAATGTGTGAAGGGTTGTCATACATACGTTTATATTTTAGAGGATTGGATGATGTAAGAAACTTTCTTAAAACCTGTATGGGATGGGATTTTGATATCCGTTCCATAGCGACTCTTTGAGACTGTTGCAAGGTAAGAGGTTTTTACCTCCTAGAACTATTTCGGCTAAAAGTTTTCAGCCTAAACTTCAAAAAAAAATAATAAAAATCTGGAGCTGTTATTTTTAAATTTGTGTTCTTGGCACTATAACTGAAGAAAAGTAGCAAGCGTAAAAATAACCTCACGTGACTGCTATTTTTATACAGGTGTGAGCACTGTAGGAGTTTCAGACCATGCTCTGATCTTACTTACAAAGAAAAGGAGAAAAAAAAAAAAAAAAAGGGTTGTAACTGATGCGAAGCTATAAAAATGAATCGGTATTTACCTGACTGCTGGGAGACCTGGCTTGAGGCACCTTTAAAGAGAAAGCCAAATCTTCACAGCTTCTTTCCTGTCTTAATAATTCTTCTACTTTAAACATAAATTCCCTCCCTCCCCCCAAAAAAACCCCCACACCCCCATATAGGATAAGTTTTGTGCGTTGTTTTTTTTTTTTTTTTTCTCCCCCAGAGGATGCTGTTGACTTGTGATTTAATGCTGGGCAGATCTGTTTCTAGTTTGTTGTTATTATTATTATTATTTCTATCTAAACTCGTTAAAGGCAACAGAGGAAATGATTCTTTGCTCTGTGCATCCTAGTTAAGACATAACTTTAGAAAGTAGACCCTAAAGTTCTCCATCCTCATCGTGCACTAGGGCTTAATGGACAAACTGTGTACTATTAGCAGCAGCCTGTTGTATCTTACTCAACTTCTGGAAGTGAAATGGTTCTTTTTTTGGGTTTTGTTAAGGTATCTTTCGCCTTCCGGAGAAACACTAAGCCTCCTGCATCGATTACCTTTTAAGTGTTGCCACTGTAAGCATGGTTTATGTTTTGTCTTCAAGAGATCTGTGCTCTGCCTAGTGCTATGAGTGTGAGTATCTTGAACACCAATAGTATTTTTGATGATAGGTGCCCCTTGATCGGACCGTGGCGCTTGCTCTCCCGATGTTCATGTCACTCTGTTTTACCAAAGTCCCCGTGGCTTCCAAACATACTGTCAGCTGCTTCCCCGCTGTCCGGCTTTGTGTAATGCAGCTGAGGAATGTATCCTGTGGCTCAGTTTCTGCACTGTTATTTTCAGAATAAAAATCCAATTTTTAAATCCCGTGTCTCAGCTCAGCACCGGCCCCCTGACTTCAAGTTGAGCTCGGTTTCTCCCGAGAGAGAGAGAGAGGGATGGGTGAGGAGTGACCACCAGCTCCTCGCTTGGCAGGGAACTGGTACCATTTAACAAAGCTCAGCTTCTCAAATGGTGACCAAGCGGAACCCAGGGTCCTGTGCTGCCTGCCAAGACACAGAACCTGCCTCACCCCCCCCGGAGGTAAGCATTTATTTGTACCTTAACCAAGATAATCCCAGAGTGACACCATGTATGAATAATATAGCTGAAGTTAGATAAGAAAAGGAACAAACTGAAACCTTTAAGCCTTACTTAAGGATCAACACCTTTTATTTTGTCTCTTTTTTTTTTTTCCCCCCCCTCCAAATGCTGCTCAGTCTGCATGTCGGTGATTAGAAGACAGACCAAAGACGCGGCCGTTCTTGGGTTCCCTCTGTCCCACCGGTAAACGGGAGCCTGCAAAGCTGCTGTCACTCCCCTGGGGACACCGTTTAGCTCCCGAGGCGTGCTGCATCTCTCGAGCAGGGGATTGCTGACCACCGCAGCACCTCTTGCACATTAGGGAGGAGAAAAAAAACCCAGCTCTCCCCCCTGCAGCAGCTGCTTTCCCCTCCAAAAGGGATTTCAGCCGGAGGAAAGGCTCGCGGAGGAACTTTGCGCTCCCGCTGATGTGGGCTGCAAACTTGCTGTTTGCCATGGAAAGTTTTCAGGGAAGCCAGAGCCGGGTTAACCCCGAAAGGGATCTGCTCTCTCCTTGCCCAAGGACGCTGCGACACACCAGCGCTGCTGCGCCTAAACCACGCTGGAGGAGAGCTGAGCCCCCCCTGGAAGGACAGGGCCACCGCTCCCCCTCCACCCTGTATCCGACAGCGGGCGGGAAAGCGGCGACCGTAACAACGTACCGGGCAGCCGAAGGTTGATTTTATAATCTTACCTAAACGAGAGGGGCACGCTTAACCTGAGTCTCTGCTGCAGTCTGTGTAGGCAGCGCAGAGCTGGTCCGGCGTGGCCGGGGCTGCCTTTGCTGCCGGGCATTCCCGAGCTCGTCGCCTCTCTCATCAGCTCTCGCTTTATTTCCAGGTTTATTCTTTTCACGTGCAGCCCTGCGGCACCAATGCTGAAGGTGCTTTGCAGGAACAAAGAGGCCGTAGGAGTTTACGGGTTGCAGCAGGCAGAAAAAAGTCCTTCTGGCAAAGGTAGGAGACAAACAGCCAGCCGTTCCTCTAGCTCTCTTGCTTCCTTAGCCTGGTGAGCATCAGGTAAGGGGGTGCTCTAGAATCCGGCGGGGCGCTGCGGAGTGAGGCACAAGAAGGTAGAGATCACTCAGACACCCACACCTGCCCAAGCCAGGCTTAAACCCACCACAACCGTATATGACCATGAGCCAGCAGGGTGCCCTTGGTGCCAAGAAGGCCAATGGCATCTTGGGGGGCATCAAGAGGAGCGTGGCCAGCAGGGCGAGGGAGGTTCTCCTCCCCCTCTGCTCTGCCCTGGGGAGACCCCACCTGGAGCACTGGGTCCAGTTCTGGGCTCCCCAGTTCAAGATGAGGAACTCCTGGAGAGAGTCCAGAGGAGGGCAACAAGGATG
>JADKXX010009055.1:0-31624 GCA_017310255.1 Butorides virescens
GGCACGGCAAATCCCTCTTTGGGAACCGGTTCCTGATCAGCAAGGCATGGCAAATCCCTCTTTGGGAACCGGTTTGCCCTGACTCGCTTTCCTTCCGGCCACCGCGGCACGCAGCCGGCTCTTCCCAGTTGCCCCCCGCCCTGTGTCCTCCCCGCGCTGCCCGGCCCTGCCCACCGCTCCCACCCTGCTCCCCAGGGAGCTCATCTGAAGCCAGCTTCCCTGGAAAAAATGAAGGATGATTTAAAATGAAGATTTGTAAGCTGTAAGAGAGACTCAAAGTTCCTTCAAGTGGAGCTCCCCATGCCTAAGAAGCCTTTTAGGGATGGCTTTTAAAATGCTTTCCGTACGTAACCCCAGAAAGAAGGTATTTAAACAAAGATTTCACGGTGGAGTTTTTAGATAAGAATGTCAGGCTATGTTTTGGCTCTGACAAGCCCGTCGGCTCGGGAAAAAACATGCGTCATTCGTCTGCTGCCTGGCGTGAGTCACCCTGTGCTGGAGCAGGACCAAGGAGACCAGAGGTGCCAAATCCCCTGCGTGTCCCCGGGTGCCACGCGCCCACGTTCTCACCATTTTCCCTGGACCAACACCCCCAGGCAATGGCTTGCAGGCATTTTCCTACAATTCAGATCCTTCTCCCTGGTAACGGATGATGGGATGAGGTTTGAAGCTGCGCCAGGGCAGGTTTAGGTTGGACATTGGGAAAAACTTCTTCACCGAAAGGGTTGTCAGGCTCTGGAAGGGGCTGCCCAGGGAGGTGGTTGAATCCTCATCCCTGGAGGTATTTAGAAGAAGGATGGATGAGGTGCTGAGGGCCAGGGTTTAGTGGTGGGATGGCAGGGTTAGGTTGATGGTTGGACTTGATGATCTTCAAGGTCTTTTCCAACTAAAGTGATTCGATGATTCTGCAGCCAATGTCCGTGCCCATCTCTTCAGGATTCTCCCTGCAACCACCAAAATCACCCAGAACCTGGTGGAATGTGTTAGAGGAGGTCCCGGCTCCCAAGCCACGGCCACGTTAGCAAAGCTGCCTCAGCAACCGGTACATGAAGGGGCTGTGCGCCCGAGAAAGTAACCTGGATTGTTCAAGCTAATGTTCAAACTAACTCGTAATAATCCTTCAACAAGGAGCAAAAGACAGCTCTTTTGCCTCAAGTGTTTAATAGGCACCGGGGAAGCCTGGTAATTAATTTATTGCTTTAATTATACAGTGTGTTAACTGTTCCTGTCAATGTCTTTTTAAGATAAGAGGTTTGTTGCAGGAGTAGTTTGGGCAAGAAGAAAGAGTGGTTCTTATCTCACCTAGGCTGAAAACACAACAGGAGGGGGAAAATGAAGCCCTCGCTCCTTCATAGAGATGTTTCAAAAGCGTCTAACCAAGACGGGGGAATGCCTGCCCACTCCCCGCCCAACGGCTCCTCTCACAATATTTCTTAATCGAAAACGAAATAACGATTGCGTCTGCTCTAACCAACCACCAATTTGAATTCATTAACTAGAAACCAAAGCCTGAAATGCCTTCCTTCCGTTCCACGTCTACAGAAGAGCTCGTGAACCGAAGAGCTTGTCGTTTTCCTTTTTTTCCCCCCAAAGAAATCATTCGTCCTAACAAAGCGCCCTCCCTATAAAACTCGCTTCGCTCTCATTAAAATTAGGGGTGGTTATTGGCAGGTTTTGGATGCTCTGTCAGTATTAAATAATCCTAGCAAACTTTACGCGCCTTTTTTCAGCCGTCCTGTATAATTATCCGGTTGCATATCGAAATTGTCCCTATTGCTTCCCTGGGCAAGCGCGTGCCCAGGAGCTGGTGGTCAAGATGTGGCTGATGGTCCTTAGGGCAGGACCTCCCCCTTGCAGGAGCCTTTCCTGGGATGCCCAGCGGTGTAGGGGACAGGGCTCCCAGGGACGGGGCGCCTCCAGGGGGTGGCCGTGCCCCCCGTGTCTCACCCATGTGAGATCCCAGAGCAGAAAGGGGGGTGTCATAGAATCCTAGAATCACAGAATGTTTAGGGTTGGAAGGGACCCCCAGAGGTCCCCCAGCCCAACCCCCCTGCAGGAGCAGGGACACCTTGAACCACATCAGGTTGCTCACAGCCCCGGCCAACCTGGCCTGGAATGGTCCCAGGGATGGGGCCTCCACCCCCTCTCTGGGCAACCCCTGCCAGGGTTTCACCACCCTCATGGTCAAGAATTTCTTCCTTAGATCCAGTCTAATCCTACCCTGGTTTAGTTTCAAACCATCCCCCCTTGTCCTGTCCCAGCTGGCCCTACTAAAAAGCTTGTCCCCCCCTTTCCTCTGGGCCCCCTTGAAGCCCTGACCGGCCGCACTCAGCTCTGCCCGCAGCCTCCTCTCCTCCAGGCTGAACACCCCCAACTCTCCCAGCCTGGCCCCATAGCAGAGGGGCTCCAGCCCTCGCATCATTTTAGTAGCCCCTCGGATCATTTTAGTAGCCCTCCTCTGGCCCCGCTCCAACAGGTCCATGTCCTTCTTGTGTCCTCCCGCTTTGTCTGCATCTGTAGAAGATACCCCCACCCTCCTTTCATCTCCAGATCCCTCTGTCTCCTACAAATCGTTTTCAGTTGCTGCTACGCACTTCGCTAAGGTGGGAGAGAACCCTTCCATCTCCCCCAGACCACCGGTGGAGCGCTCAGCGGCACCTTGCCTTGCTCCTCAAGGGCCTCCTTGGGCCAGCACAAGGCTGGCTAACCCGATCATACGAGCCAGCGAAGGGAGGTTCAGCGCCTGGAGGCCACCCTAGGACGAGGGCTCTGCCTAGGACTGTCCTTGCACAAAGAAATTCAAAGGAGTCGGGAAAACCCCAACCCAGACCACTACGGTTATGTTTACACCATAAAGCCTTAGCGTTAATTTTCTGCACTTAATGACGAGCAAAGCCAGGTCTGGAAATTGTGAATCACCCGGATCTGCTGCGCAGCTGTGTGGGCACAGTAAAGCGCAAGAGACTTGGATTTTTTTTAATCTTCATACATGATTGCTTTTAGAAAATAACAGTTTTCATGGTCTGCTGCTGAAGAAGAGGATCCAAGACACACATTTTCTTGCCGATGCGAACACGCTGGATGATAAATGATTCAGTGATATTCTCTTACCTACCAACAAATCAAGCTGTCTTCTTCCATTCTGGGTTTTAAAGTTATGGTTTGCTTTTCCTCCAGACCTTTTCCCCCCTCGTGCACATGGTGGAATACACAAAGGTATAAATCTTCTAGGATTTGTGTTGCACGTTAATCATCTCAGTTGCAGGAAATACTGGAACCTGCCTTTCACAGAGTCGCATCAGCTGTGTTCGACCCACGGCCAGAAAGTTCAGCCCAGAAGAGCACCAGGTGGGCAACCACTGGTGCACCAGCCCTGATCACCTAGAATCATAGAATGTTTTGGGTTGGAAGGGATACCTAGAGGTCATCCAGCCCAACCCCCCTGCAGGAGCAGGGACACCTTGAACCACATCAGGTTGCTCACAGCCCCGGCCAACCTGGCCTGGGATGTTCCCAGGGATGGGGCCTCCACTACCTCTCTGGGCAACCTGTTCCAGTGTTTTACCACCCTCAGTGTAAAGAATTTCTTCCTTATAGACTTGTTCAGGTTGGAAAAGCCCTTTAAGATCAAGTCCAACCGTTACTCTAACCCCCTGCCATCCCACCACCAAACCACGTCCCATCGCGTTGCTACCTGGAGGACCCCATGGCCTTGACCCTCACGCACCGACTTATCCTGGAGGGAACGAGTTGCAACGTGCGGCTTTGACCCCTGTGCAACACAAGACTTAGGGGATGCTGCCTGTAGATGGGCGATGAGCATTTACACCCATTCAAGCAGGGATTTATCCTGGGCGAGCGCGCTGTGCGTGGGGCACACCAAGTCAAGGGCTGGCACCATCCTTCTGGAGGTGCTTCCAGCTGGCCCTCGCCCAGCAGATACGCCCAAGGAGCTCTTGTGGGTGAGAGAAACAGGGCAGGGCCTAATCCTGAAGTGCTAACGTAGCTGAAAGATGACTGAGAGGTCTGGCGGCTCAGCAGCACCAGCCACGTGCTCAGCAACGAATATGGATGATTGACCTGGAGAGCTATCAGGAGAAACGTCTGGGCTTCCCCAAAATCTCCCCGGCGTTGGGAGGATAGGCGCTTTAGCCTTCAGGCATTTTCCTGCCTCTCAGCACAGGGGAAAAAAAAATAAATTCCCATTTATTTGAGGATTAGTCGGGTGCTTGAATGGTTCCGTAAATGGTTTGCATGAATGGTCCCGTGAGCGCAGCAGCAGGCGCCGGGCTCCGGAGCCAGCACGGGGATGGCTGGAGGAATGCTGCGGTGTAGACCTGGTGGATTCAGATTTGGAGAGATGAATCATAGAATCATAGAATGTTTTGGGTTGGAAGGGACCACTAGAGGTCATCGAGTCCAACCCCCCAAAGTCATCGTTCCAGCCATAGAGCAACTCGCTTCAGCGGGGAGGAGTTACCGACGTCGTTCTGTGGAGTTATCTCAGAGACCTGGGGTCTCACAGCACCGTCCCGTCCCATTTCTCTGGGGCCAGGGAAATAGGAGATCGACGCGAATCCCCACTCCACTTCTTGATCCTATCACCCATCATGTCGCCCCGTTTTCGAGCAATTGCATCACCAAGAATTAAACTGAAAACAGAGTAAACCCAACATGACCACGACACAGATTTGGACCCTCACAAACCTTCCTTGTGGGTTACGGGCACCCTGTGGTCCATCCTTTGGGAACGACTGGAGCTAAACTCCATCACCGACGCGATTTTCTGAGCGGTGGTTTGCGTATCAGCATCTTTTCGCTGCTTGGAAGTCATTTGCCGTCATACCTTGGCATTATGTTCAGAGTCCTCATGCCAGGAAACACGGTGCCAGTAAATGTCAGATGGAGAAGGAGAAAACTGCTCGAAAAACTCGCAAAGACGCCGTTAAAAAGCTGTTTAAAAATACAATTTCAGTGTGTTTTTATAGTACTTACATTTATTGTGCTAGGGTTGCCGTATAGGGTGGAAATGAGATGTATGGGAGCTGCGCGTCGTTTGTACCATCTAGACACAAGGGTGAGAATAAACTTAAAAAAAAAATGGAAAGTCTCTCCGTGCAAAGCCTTTCATTCCCAGCAAAGGGTTCAAAGGCACTGCTTGGGGGGCCAAGCCACTGCTCATGTTGGTGGGGCTGGGTCTTGGCCGGTGATTTAGTGCCGGGAACGTTGGCCCGGGGTCTTGGCCATCCTTCGGTTGTTTTTGGGAGGCTCAACATACATGCTCACGCGCAGCCAAGGCGGGACTTTGGTGAACCCGCGATGATTTTCGGGGTCAGGCTGGCGCGTGATAAATGAGTCCGCGCTCGTCTCGGTGCCTTACCGGAGAGCAGAAATTCTGGAATTTTAGAATAAAATAGCCCCGGCGAATTTCATTCTGCACCCTCCATTTGGCCCGAATGTCTACCCAAAGGTGTCTCTTCTCGCCACACAATAAATACGGATGAATAATGAATTCTCCAAACCCAATCACTCCGTGCCGCCTTGCTTGAGTGGGCTCAGTGAATCGATCACTTGTGTTTGGAGGTAGTCATTAAATTCCCTTCTGTTCGGCTGCTTCCCACAGGACTGGTCTGCGATCCATGTCAATCTCCTTCTCCCCATCCTACAGCTGCTGCTCTGGGTCTTCATTTTGATAAACAATCTGTTAACTGAAAATGGAGCCCCAAGTTACTGTAGCTAAATTATAATTATTCTACTCATCAGAAAGGCAGGCTTAGAAAGAAACATATTGAAAAATGACAGACAGTGATAAATTTGGGGTTTCTGTTCTAACAGTTTTGAAAATGTGCCACTTCCATTTAATCCTGCATTTGAGGAATGATAGCACCGCTTACGGCTTTTTACACGCTACCAGATTTTATCTCCCAGGAGCGGCGTTGCAGAAGCCACACGATAAAATCATCCTGGCCTCTCACTGGAAAAAAACACCGATGCCTCAGCCGCGAAGCCCCGGCGATATTTCATGACTCAACCCCTGCTGGGTCCGAGCCCACATCCTGGCTTCCCGCCGGCGGGACGTGTCGTCACCCGGGGCGGTGGCTCAACCCACCCCAGGCCAGGCATGGACCGGGCTGAATCACCCCTCTTCCGCAGACCGAATCGCACCTCGCAAAGCCTAAGGGCCCAAGATGCGCCGGCATTCACTTCCCATTAGCCTATCTTCTGATTTTGGAGGGGAGACTCTCCGCTCCCGCAGCCCTCGGGCTTTCCGTTCCGGGTACAGTCACCGAGCGAGATGGCACCAAGCGCTCACAAGCTCTGGCGTTTCATGGTTTACGTTCTTCTTCAATACAGTAGATGAGGAGGTGACGAGGTGGAATGTTTGGAACCAAAGATGTGGCAGAACCCGGGGGTTTTGTTGGTTTTCCTGGAATCGCTCGTTAATCCGGAATATAAGGATGGGACCGCTGTGAATGGGAGGGGATAAGGTTATTGATCCATGCGCACATGACGTGAAAATTTGATAAGCAATGGTAGGCAAGCACCATTCCCCTCTCGCAAAGCCAGAGCCGCCGTCTTTCATCTGAAAGAAGTTGCACGTCGGTTATAAATGGCCATGCTTCTGTAGAACCGCAGAATCATTTAGGTTGGAAAAGATCTTTAAGGTCATCAAGTCCAACCGTTAACCGTCTCTGTCTATTTTTAGGTATCTATGAGGCAAGAGCATGTTCTCAGGACAGATGAGCCCCACCGATTGCTCACTTCCCAGCCTCATGTGCGGGAGAAGGATGGGTGGGAGAAGGACACATGGGAGAAGGACACGTGGGAGAAGATGGGCATTAGTGCAGGGCTTCCCTCCGGGAGGTGACACAATTGTCACTGGAGCACGAGCGCCAGGGAGATGACAGGGTGATGCCTGCCATTCCCCAGGCACACATGGAGCTCGTCATCTCCTGCTTTCGGTCCCCTCATTAAAGGTTGAAGGTGCAAAGGGGGAGATGGGAGCTGAGGTCCTGGCGGTGCCTGGTGGGCGGGTGAGCCCTGCTGGGTGCTGGCTGGGCTGCCCGACCCCAGCCCACACCACAACGTTTGTGAAACCAGGTCGGGAAATGAATAGGAACCCAAAATAACACCTGGCAGAACTAAAGGACACGGAGTTCAAGGGACTTTTGACCAAACCTTTAGGGGTTTTGTTGCCGTAATGTTTGTTTATAGAAGTATTTAAGCCGTGACTACTTAACCTGGGAGGCTACGTGGCAGTATTGCCTTTGCCATCCTATTTAACACATTTAATTAACTTTGAATTCATCATTCTGGACTTCTACATCTGATAACGTCTCTTTTAACTGAGCTTAATCCTGGTTTTTGCTTCTCTAGGAAGTCGTTCCTTGCTGAAAGTTCTTTTTAGGGCCATGGTTTAGTGGTGGGATGGCAGGGTTAGGTTAACGGTTGGACTCGATGATCTTAAAGGGCTTTTCCAACCCAGATGATTCTATGATTCTATGATTCTATGAATGATCCTTCCTCCCCACGGCCCGTGGAGCTCATCCCACCGCTCGCCCCAGGCACCACCTGCTCCCCCTTCTCCTAAAGGCTGCTCTCGCCGCACGTCCCGTGTCCTTCACGCTAAAAAAACAGGCGAGGGACCAGTTCACCGTGTTATTTTAAGGAAGAGGATAACCTCCCCGAGAGCCTCCTACCCTACAAAAAGGCATCGATCCAGTTGTTTGCCCTAAACGCTCTTCCTCACCTCCGTGGGGAGGAAATTCAGCATTTAAAAACCAGCCTCTGCCACCTTCTATATTTTCACCCGACCGGCCCATGAAGCCACGGCGGACAAAATGCAGAAGTTTAGGGGGAAATAATCATCAGGCTACAGATTCAACCACAAAATGCAGCCCTTGCCCCCTCCCCGGCGCCTTCACCTCCACGCCGCGTTATCTGCTGGGCTCCAAAAGCCTCTCTGTTCCCTGAGATAATTTACACGGAAAGGGAAACTTCTCCCTGGAGCTGGAAACAACATCAGTAAATACGTAAAAAAAAAATTGGCCAGAAATCAGAGAAACCTGTAAAAAGGGCAGAGTGAGGAAGATACTGCTGTCCTGTAAGACTGGGGTAACTGCCCGGGGAGAACCCCCCAGCAGACCCGAGCTGAGCATCGCCTGTGGCCCGCACCCGGCACCCCGAGCTGGCCCTGGCCCCCAACCCCAAGCTGGCCCATCCCTGGCAGCCCCCTGTGCAGATGCAGGATCATCCCACATCCGTTTCGAAAGGGACAGTTTTACTTGCTGCTCTCCTGCCTTTAATTCCAGGTGCTTCCAGAGGAGGATTTGGGTCGCTGCTAGCACTGCATGTGTGGTTCCTGCACTTGAGGTTGCTCCAAATCATAGAATCATAGAATCACTTTGGTTGGTAAAGAACTTGAAGATCATCGAGTCCAACAGTCAACCTAACCCTGCCATCCCACCACCAAACCCTGGCCCTAAGCACCTCATCTACCTGGCTTTTAAATGCCTCCAGGGATCAGGACTCGACCACCTCCCTGGGCAGCCCATTCCAGAGCTTGACAACTCTTTCGGTGAAGAAGTTTTTCCTAATGTCCAACCTAAACCTGCCCCGGCGCAACTTCAAACCATTCCCCCTCGTCCTATCGTCTGTTACCAGGGAATCATAGAATCACAGAATGGTTTGGGTGGGAAGGGACCCCCAGAGGTCCCCCAGCCCAACCCCCCTGCAGGAGCAGGGACACCTTGAACCACATCAGGTTGCTCACAGCCCCGGCCAACCTGGCCTGGAATGGTCCCAGGGATGGGGCCTCCACCCCCTCGGCTGGGCAACCCCTGCCAGGCTTTCATCATCCTCATCGTGAAACATTTCTTCCTTAGATCCAGTCTAAACCTCCCCTGCTTCAGTTTAAAGCCATCCCCCCTTGTCCTGTCCCAGCTGGCCCTACTAAAAAGCTTGTCCCCCCCTTTCCTCTGGGCCCCCTTGAAGCCCTGAGCGGCCGCACTCAGCTCTGCCCTCAGCCTCCTCTTCTCCAGGCTGAACACCCCCAACTCTCCCAGCCTGGCCCCAGAGCAGAGGGGCTCCAGCCCTCGCAGCATTTTAGTAGCCCCTCGGATCATTTTAGTAGCCCTCCCCTGGCCCCGCTCCACCAGGTCCATGTCCTCCTTGTGCTGAGGGCTCCCGAGCTGGACGCAGGGCTCCAGGGGGGGTCTCCCCAGAGCAGAGCAGAGGGGCACAATCCCCTCCCTCCACGCTGGCCACGCTTCTCCTGATGCAGCCCAGGGCAGGGTTGGCTTCTGGGCTGCCAGCTCTGGGCCGGCTCATGGCCAGCTTTTCATCCATCAATCATTCATCACCCATCAAATGCGGGCGCGTGGCTTCCCCCGGCAGGGATGCTGGATGCAGAGGGCTCTGCAGGCTCTGCCATCACCACCACCATCGCCCTTGTGGATCTTGGAGCGTGGAACTGGTGACCCAAAACTGCTGCGCGTGGCAGCACCACCCCATTGCCCTACAGCCCGCTCCCCTACAGCCGCTGCGGCATGGCTCCCCGCATCTGAAAGTTGCAAGAACGACGATAAATTGGGGGAAAAAAGATCTCTGGAGGTACTTAAATACAGCAGGAGTGATGCAGAAAGTGCCGGTGCCTTGGACCCTCACCCCAGGCAATAAAGGGAGCCCATGTGTTGGGTTCTGCCGGGTCAGCGCCCGTGCCAGTTACTTCATTGCTATTTTTTACCTCATTTTTGGGTAAAAGCAGAATAAGTCTTTGCATGGCCTTCGTATTTTAGTTCAAATAATTACCTTGAGCTGCCAGATGAAACGCTTCATTCATCTTCGCTTTTTTTTTTCCCCCCACACAATGGCCTTTTTCTGTGAATACTCATTTTAAAGGTTCTTTTCTTTCTTAAATCCAACCAGAGACAGGAATTATTCCCTTAAATTTTTCCATTTGTCAAAAGGGGCACAAACCCCCCAAGAGATTGAGGGAGCTTTTCAAAATGGAAAAAATACATCATTACCTGAAAAAAGAGAAAGCCGCCCCTGCGTGTCCCAGTATCAGGTGATCAGAAAATCAAAGCGGTTTGGTTTACGGATTTTCAACAAAGAAACAAAATAATAATAAAAAATCCGTTTCATTTCGCATTCTTTCTCTGTGGTTGGGTTTGGGGTTATTTTTATTATTTTTAAGGAGAAGAGGAACTGAAGGGTAGATGCCCTTTCTGAAAGGTAAGTGTGATGGTGCAACATGTGCTAGGCAAAAATTCTGCTTGCTCAGGTCAAGAAGAAGATTCCCCAGCGTGCCGGGATGGTGGAGGGGAGGGGGGGTGCCTTTCACCCCCAGCTCATCCCAGTCCCCTCGCCGCTGATTTAACCATGTCCACCCCTTTGGGACTCTGCTCTCCCCGCTGCCCTGCAGCGCGAGGCGGGTAAGGATGGACCGAGCCAGTGCCAAAAAGTTAATTAATCTCCTTAAAATGGGAGGGAAAAGGGACTTTTCCATGGGTGGGGGAAGTTCCAGGTGCCTGCTGCCTGACTCGGCACAGACGCACAAGAAAAGTCCCCTTCTCCTTTAGGCTGGGCTCCCAACGCCACCGGCCACCCGTGGACTAACGGGACAGGCAAAGGCAGGTTTCACCCATCCGTACAAGAAATGGTCTTCCCAGTCAAAGGGCTGTCCAATACAGCAAATGCCACCCGTGTCCCCCTGGTGTCACCTTAATACTTCTGAAACTGGGAAGTCCAAAGAGATCATGACTGCATAAAAAGCCTTGGAAAGACCTGTCCCAACTGGACTAGGTGACCTCTAGGGGACCCTTCCAACCCAAAACATTCTATGATTCTATGACCTCTTGGTCCTACCAAATCATAGAATCATAGAATCGTCGAATGGTTTGGGTTGGAAAGGACCCCCAGAGGTCCCCCAGCCCAACCCCCCTGCAGGAGCAGGGACACCTTGAACCACATCAGGTTGCTCACAGCCCCGGCCAACCTGGCCTGGAATGGTCCCAGGGATGGGGCCTCCACCCCCTCTCTGGGCAACCCCTGCCAGGGTTTCACCACCCTCATGGTAAAGAATTTCTTCCTTAGATCCAGTCTAAATCTACCCTGGTTTAGTTTCAAACCATCACCTCTTGTACCGGCCTTGCTAAAAAGCTTGTCCCCATGACTCCGTCCTGGGCATCCATTATGAGGGATGGGGAGGATGACCTGGGCTGCAGAAGGGGGTGCAGACCCCACGGAGGGCCACCCGTTGCTGAGCTCTGATCACTGGTGTGGGCAGCCGTGGCCACAGGGAGCCGTGCTGGAGCCCTGTGCCCGCACCACGTGCAGGAGCACCCACACCAGCTGCCCTGGTCCCACACCCCATCTTCCAGAGAGACAGCTCTTGCGTGGCCACCGCCAGCCCCCGGATGAAAGCCAAAGAGCCCCCCGTGCACTTTGCTCTCCCAGCTCCTCCTGGGCAAGGACTTTCTTGGCTCATCTTGTGTCAATCAACGCTACGGAAAGAAGGACAATCTCAGATGTTGGCTTTTATTGTTGCTTTCAAGTTGCCACTAGAAAGAAGAGGAGAAGAAAGGCAATATAAACCACATTGGAGGAAATATAAGTGCAGTTGTTCTAACCTTGGTTCTAACCTTAGCCTGCTTTTATTTTCTCACCTTATGATTCATTAAGCTGCCCTCTTATTCTCCTATCCCACTTACACCACCATAAAATTTTCCATCTTTGCTCTTCCCACCCTTCACTTTCTCCTCCCCGGTGTGACCTCCAGAAAAAAGACTGGATGGAAAAGCAGGAGTTGGGTGATCTGCATCCGTTCACGTTCTAACATCCAGGTTATGAGATCAAAGCGACCCCCCACCCCCAGATCCAAAAGACCCAAGAGAAGCCTAAAGCGTTGACCCAGGGCTGGAACATGTGGCTCCGCGTGAGTCATGAAACACGTCGCCAGGTGGGAATTCCTCTCTCCAACGCACCGGTCTGACCTTGACTGGAGTAATTGGATTCAGTAACTTCTTCCAAGAGTGGAGGAGCAGCCGTTTTGGAGCAACGGCAATATTTTATTTGATGGGTCGCTGCTTGAGGGACCTACGCAAGCGGGTGCTGTCGCTTGGCTTCTGCGGGCGTCGCAAGGGATGCGGTTGCGATGGGAGCATCTCCCGCCGGAGCGCAACGCCGTCTTTATTTATACGAGTACACGTGGGCTGAAAATCTGGCACCAAACCGTACACGGCTGTTTTATCTTCCGCGCTTAGCGCGGATGGAAACTCAATATCACGAATACGGGTTCTGCGAGTTCCGGCTCATTTTTACTGGTGCCTTTCTGGAGCAAAGACATTGATTTCCACAAACTTGGGAAGTATTTAAATCATTGTAATCAAGAAACTAGGTCAAGTTTCGCAGCGTGGATCAGAAGCTACCGCTACGCCGTCGAAGGCAAGGTGCTCGCTCGCAGGGACCTCCAGCGCGAGGCACTTTCCCTGCATTAATTTGTCCCTAATTTGGAAACATCCCGCTTTGATTACTGCTTTTTTTCCCCCCCCCCCCCCTCTCTTTTTTCAACTTAATGATACTGCAAGTTTCTCCATTAGCAAAGTCTCGGAGGGGAGATGGGCTTTTCTTTGCTCGACACCGCATCCCCTCGAAGGCAGCTCTGTCTAACGCGTCGCGAGCTGTGTTTGTAACAGATGAGGGATCAGTAAAGTAGCCTTGAAAAAGACCTAAATCAAGCCGGGAAGAGTAATAACGCCGCTCCTTTCCACCCTGGGTTTCAGCAAATGGCCCTTCTTCTCCCCCCGTACCAATCTTGCGCCTCTATCTGCCCGAATTTGTAAGGAAGACAACGCTACCTTAAGATAAGAAGAAAAGCTGGAGCCTCAGCGGGGGTAAATGAGTTCCCTGCAGGTTTGGGAAGATTTCTCGGCTCCGAAGTGGGGTGCTTGAACAGTTCAGCTAATGAAATGAAATGAATTTTCAACCGCTCTAGAAATGCTGTTCAGCGGAGCCAGGCACGGATGGCGGTTGCCGCTTGCTGGGTGACATTAGCCCGCTCGCAGCTCCTCGCTGCTCCACAACCTCCCATCCCTTTTATTTTAAGGAGCTCAGGCCCTGTTAGCCCCCGATGTGGGAGCCACCGAAGCCATTTTAAGTGCTCGGATGTTTCCTTTCCGAGGAGACGCGGGAAACTTTGTTGGGGACCAGATCCTCCAGATCACGACGTCCTTCCCCCCAAAGACCCATGGCACTTCGTTCGCAATTAATATTCTTAAGCTTCCTTTCCCTAATCAAAAAGGAGTTAATAGGTTCTACGTGCAGGAGGCATCGTTGATGGAAAGGAAAAACCCAGGCGCAAACCACAAGCGCTTCCCTTGGAGGACCGGCCCAGATTGTCCATTAATTGTTTTAATTTGTCTCATGCGGCTTCGCATCAGATCTGTATTGAAATCACTTCAAGGTAATTGAGGGTGATGGACTTCATCGCTCACCTTCCGCCGGCTCCCTTGGCCAAGAAGCCACGGCGTGGCCTCTCCGTGGTGGTGGGGGGGCCACGCTGGGGCAGCCCCCCGGGGACCCTGCCCACCCCCAGGGCAGCGCCGCCGGCAGCTCCGTGGCCCAAGGGCAACCTCGTGGGGGCTGCTTGGCTTTGCCAAGTGCCCTTCTTGAAAACCAAAAGAGCCAAAGTGTTGTTTTGTTCAGAAGTTGAGTTCAATTAAGATTATGTGCAAATATATTTTTTTGGAACAAAACGGCTATACTCATGTGTATAAAGTTTCTATATAATTTCATGAAATAATTATTGTAATTAGCATCTCAATTTGAATTTAGAAGCCATTTCCTTCCCCCAACCCTCCTTTTTTCTCTTCTTTTTGAAAAACTAAATTAATTCCCTGGGAAACTGATGAGAAATTTTCAAACTAGAAATAAATGTCTGTAATAAATCAAGGGATAAGGGAACAGGCAGAGATTATTCTGCAATTAAAGTTTACAGAATTAATTCCACTCAAAATCCGTAGAGTTTCGTGTGATAAAGTCCGTATCTTCTGTCTTAGAATCAAGGAATCATTGAGGTTGGAAAAGCCCTTTCAGATCCCCAAGCCCAACCGTTGCCACCACTAAACCCTGGCCCTAAATCTTCTTTCGGAAAGGAGCATCTCCTAAATCTGGGAGGAGGAAGACCTCGGTGGCGGCCGAGCCGGCAATCGCTCTTCCCCGGCCAGTAGCGGGCAGAGAGGTTTCGGCACTTCTCCCACATTTTGACATTCAAAAACCTCAAGAAACATAAGGCAGAGCAAACGTCGGTAAATTGATTGGAAATTTGGACAGGTGATTGGAAGCTGAACGCGAATATTTGTTTTTTACCCAAATGAATGTAAATTTCATTAGTTGATAATTAAAAGGAAATTATACAGACATTACAATTACTGCCAATGGCATAAATTATGGAGCTATATGGCAAAACAATTTAGGAATTCACATTGCAGTTCTTATTGTCAGTTTGGTTACCAAAGAAACCAAGAATAAATAATATACTCCGTGACTATGCAAATGAAGCCTTGATGTGTTGCTAGGCTGTTAAAGCTAATGTCATTGTATAAAACAATAATGTTAAACATTATTAGTTTTTTAATTATGTCAGTTAATTAGAATTGTTCCTGTTAATTGCCTATGATTCATCTCCAGAAGAAAAATGTACAGCAAGCAGCTTTGGGGAGGTGTGGGGGGATGCTCCTCAACGCATCACCTCAAAGAAGAGCCACCGTTGTACACTATGACATTAAAAACAGCATTTTTGGGTGCCCAGCCCCGGTGGGCACCCATCACTGGCAAGAAGAGGCGGTTGATGGGAAGGGGGGGATGAGCGGCAGAGGGGGGGACGGCGACCACGCCAAGCGGGGAGCGCCCACCTTGGTACCACCGGCGGCGATGCTGATGGCGGAAAGGTGCACGAACTTTGGTTCACGCTGAGCTAAAAAGGAGCAGCGGTTTGAAGGCACCTCACAGAATCACAGAATTGCAAGGGTTGGAAGGGACCTCGGGAGATCATCCAGTCCAACCCCCCTGCTCAAGCAGGCTCTCCTAGAGCATGTTACACAGGACTGCATCCAGGGGGGGTTGAAGATCTCCAGAGAAGGAGACTCCACAGCCCCCCTGGGCAGCCTGGGCCAGGGCTCGGGCACCCTTAGAGTAAAGAAGTTTTTCCTCCTGTTCAACTGAAACCTCTTATGTTTCAGTTTGTGCCCATTGCCCCTTGTCCTGTCGCTGGACACCACTGCAAAGAGTCTGGCTCCGTCCTTGTGACTTCCACCCTTAAGATATTTGTAGGTGGTGATGAGGTCCCCTCTCAGTCTCCTCTTCTTCAGGCTGAACAAGCCCAGCTCCCTCAGCCTTTCCTCGTAGGGGAGATGCTCCAGTCCCCCCATCATCCTTGTTGCTCTCCTCTGGACTCTCTCCAGGAGTTCCTCATCTTTCTTGAACAGGGGAGCCCAGAACTGGACCCAGTGCTCCAGGTGGGGTCTCCCCAGGGCAGAGCAGAGGGGGAGGAGAACCTCCCTCGCCCTGCTGGCCACACTCCTCTTAATACACCCCAGGATACCATTGGCCTTCTTGGCAACAAGGGCACAATGTCATTTTTTTCTTTTAAGCTATTATTATTATTATTATTATTATTATTATTATTATTATTATTATTATCATAATCATCATTATTTTGCTCATTGTAATTTTACCTTGCAGAACTGTTTCTGTAAGGATTCCTCATTCCCCCTCTGCCATCCACCAGCATCCATCTCCCATTTCCAGCTCTGCTCCGGGGCAGCGTCCGTCCCTTGTCATCATCACGGGAAAAAAGACGGCCATTTATTTTTCTCTACCTATATGTTTGAATTGACATAGGATGGAAAGCGCTTACATCCTTTCTCCCCTTCCCGACAGCTCCTTTCCCAAATGTTGGCTCTGCAAGTTCTCTCTTTTTCTCCCAGCCTTTATACCTTCCAGTTGAAATACCAACAGAAACCAAGATCCTAATTATGATCCCAAATCTTTATTCTCTGAAGAAGTTCCCAGTAATTAAATATTAAAGAAAAATATATTTAATGAGCTTTTTACAGTTTCATCCAAGCGATACGTGTTCGAGTAGGCAGTGATTAGAACGGCACGGCTCTAATTTGAATGACTTGATAAAAGCTCCTACTTCACGACTGTGTTTTTAATAATTGTGTAATTACACAGAGAAGTATTCCTGTAAATACCACGTGTTTTGTGCAGAATGGGTGACATCGAAATGTGAGGGCGTTATCTAAATCCGCCGTGCTTTGAAGCCCTTTTTTCCTTCGTCAGCCGAAAAGTTCGTACGCACGGCTTAATATTAAGGATATAGAATAACGTAGAAGCCTGTGCATGTGTTTTAGGCCTCAGAATTAAAATAATAATAATAACAACAACAACTTCCATTTTTGGTTTGATTTTAAAAAAAATCCAGCCACAGCCAAGATCCAGCAGCAAGTTCTTCTCCGCAGGGATGGGGATGCTGCCCCCAGGAGAGTGGGGTGGTCGTAGCTGTCCCCTGCCCCTCGCCAGGGCTCGCTTGGGCGCCCCCAACCCACCCATGGGGGTTTCAGCTGGTTTTGTGTCAGGGTGGTGGCCCCGGGGTGACAAAAAGCTGTCAGGGAGAGGCGCCTTGTGTGGCACCGCGTGGGGGTCCCTGCCCACCTGCCCCTGGCTGGGGTCCCCTGTGGGGTTGCCGAGGGAAGGGGGGGATGCCGGCCTCCAAAGGTTGTCCTTCCCCATGGGAGTTGGGCTCAATGATCCTCATTGGGCCCCTTCCAACTTGAGACATCCCATGATTCCATCATTCTTTCACCGCGGTCACTTCAGCCTCTAAAGCACCATTTCTGGTCCAGCTTTCCACCCCAGGTTGCCTGAGCTCTCTTTGCTCCTCTCATCACCTTACCCCAAAAGTTGGTAGGACCCAATCCTGCAGGCACCACCGTCTCGGGCAAGGCTCTTCATGCACTTTGCATCCTGGCCACCAGTCCCATCCGTACGTGCTTGTGCTGGAGAAGAAACAGCAGTGCCTGCTTATGGGGGGCAAGTTTAAGCAGACGTTTGGCATGGAAGCTGCATCGCGAACTGGGTAATATTATCCCAATCCATTGGTTTCCCTAAGAATTTCCTCTAGAACCCCAACAGGGACCTGCCTTCACCCTGGCCAGCAGCAGACACCCAGTGGTCCCTCTTTGTTTCCCACCTCACCAGCCCTTCCCCGCACCAGGATGCAGGAACAGCATTGGGTCAAGCTCCCAGCCGCAGCCTTGAAAGCCTTCAGGAGAAGCGATGGAGTGGAAAGGGTCGGAGTTGTGTTCATCTGGGGTGCCTTAGCTCTGAAGGTGGCTGAGAAGTGGATCTGGAGGTGTGGGATGCGTAAAGCTGCTCAACGTCAGAGCATTTTGCAACTGAGAGAAGGTTGGGGAAGCCTACGGGCCATCACGTTGTTGAGCTGGGTGTTCGTTGCGAATGAGATGATCACGGATGAAAAGGAAAACAGGAAGCCTTAAGGTGAAAGATTCGTCAAGGGCTCATGACAGACGGTGCAGCTGGAATTTTAATTGCATTTGTGCCTCACACAGGATGGAGATGGCTGCAACCCCTCGTTCCTTGCGTTTGGAGGGGGAGAAGAAGATTCTCATGCTGGGAAAAAAAAAAAAAAAAATGTAGAGAAGGGGGGGATGTTTCCCAAGCAGCCAGAAAGCAGGGTGAAACCAGGTGCCCAACCCTGCAGCCCCGTGTTGGTTGGACCCACGCCTGCGTGGCTGCCGTGGGCACCCCAAACCCGTGCTCCCCCAGAGCCCCCCAACGGTGTCAGCCCATAACAGGACCAAGGGTGTGAGGGCACCGTGGTATTTCATCTCATTGCTTGCAGTGTTTTGGAAATCATCGCCCTAGTGAGGTTTGGGGCTCTGTTCTCCCAGTAGGATGCAAGGAAATTGGGGGGGGGGGGGGGGTGTCACCCCTACTCGTGGGGAGAGGTGCTGACCCCAGGGTCCTTCCAGCCCTTCCCTGCGTCCCGCAAAGCCGGAGCGGTCTGGAGGGGACAGGGCTGGCAGCCAGACCACTTTCAGGATAATTGCTGAAATGGAAAAGCAGCAAAAGCCCACACTGATGACTTCTGCAAATGAGGAAGGGCAGGAAACATTTGGTAAAAAAAGGGAAAAAAAAAAAAAAAAAAAGAAAATCTGGTGGGAGCATAAAATAAGCACCGCAAAAATGCAGAATAAAATGAACCTGTAGGGCAGCCTGCAGCTGCACCAAAATGAAGAACCTGGTGAAGCCTTTCCTGCACCAAGATGAAGATTCACCAGGATGTGACGGCTGCTGGGATCATAGGATCATAGAATCCCAGGGTGGAAGGGACCTCAAGGATCATCTGGTCCAACCTTTCTGGGCAAGAGCCCAGCCCAGACAAGATGGCCCAGCACCCTGTCCAGCTGAGCCTTGAAAGTGTCCAATGTGGAGGAGTCAACCCCTCCCCTGGGGAGATTATGCCAATGGGTGACTGTTCTCATGGGGAAACATTTCCTTCTCACATCCAATTGGAATCTCCCCAAGAGCAACTTGTGTCCATCCCCGCTTGTTCTCTCCATGGGACTCCTTGTGATGTGGATGGGATGCAGCTTTCCTCCTCTGGACAGAGCCCCGGAAAGGTGGAAAACGCAGATAAGATCGCTCCAGCCCGTCACTGGGTTCCGGCATGCCTGCATTTATTAAACTTTGGGGAAAAGATTTTTCATTTTCCATAGCATTCCTTGCATCGCTTGGGCAAGAGCCCTTCAAGAAGAGCGCTCCAGCAGCCCAAAGCCTGACCCTGTGACCTTGCTCGATTTTTCAAGCCCAACTTTGTGGAGCAATGCCAAGTGGAAAAGCAATTTCTACAGGAGTGTTCATTTGGATTCCCTCGTATGACATCTATCTATAGCGTAAAGTTACTTTAGCTCATTTAAGAAAAAAAAAAGCAAACCTCTCCAGTTCGGTTCCTAGCACGTGTTAAGCCTCAAAGTGGTAGTTTTCACTGATTGAGTTTCCTAAGTAGGTTTTAATAATAGTGGCACAACTAATTTGCTCAGATATGAAAGTCAATCTAAGTGATATTATCTGTGAGATAATTAAATAGGAAAAATTTTAATGTAACTCTGATTTTTCAATCAAGGCTGCAGGTGACTCCCCAAACATCTCTTTTTCCCTCTGTATGGTTATTGTGTTTAGCAACTCCCTCGCCGCCCTTTCACAGGATATTGCCCTGCTTTGAGATTATACGGTGCCGTTGACATCATTATCTTGTGCCGGGATTTGAATTCATTTTAGCTTGAAAGAAATCCAGAGCCCGGTGGAAAAGACTCATCTCCTGGTGAAATCCCTAAGTGGTGGCTGGAGCGAGGTCTGGTGGACCATGGCTGAGGTCACAGAATCCCAGAATCCCAGAATGGCAAGGGTTGGAAGGGACCTCGGGAGATCGTCCAGTCCAACCCCCCTGCTAAAGCAGGTTCTCCTAGAGCATGTTACACAGGACTGCATCCAGGCAGGGGTTGAAGATCTCCAGAGAAGGAGACTCCTCAACCTCCCTGGGCAGCCTGTTCCAGTGCTTTGTCACCCTCAAAGTCAACAAGTTCTTCCTCACATCCAACTGGAACCTCTTCTGCTTCACGTTGTGCCCATTGCCCCTTGTCCTGGCACTGGGCACCACTGGGAAGAGTCTGGCTCCGTCCTGGTGACCCCCACCCTTGAGATATTTGTAGGTGGTGATGAGGTCCCCTCTCAGACTTCTCTTCTCCAGGCTGAACAAGCCCAGCTCCCTCAGCCTTTCCTCCTAGGGGAGATGCTCCAGTCCCTTTATCATCTTAGTTGCCCTCCTCTGGACTCTTTCTAGGAGTTCCTCATCTTTCTTGAACTGGGGAGCCCAGAAGTCCACCAGCTATTGCTGTGCCCGCCAGGAAGTTGGGAGCACCGCGCTTTGGGGCACCCCAAGATCAAGTAGTCTGTGTGCTTGTTGCAATTTTTTTTCTCCCTCAGGCTTGTTTTCTCTGCTTCCAGCCTTTTTTTTCCCTTAAATCCCATAAGGATTCAAGCTGTACATGGGATGGAGGCATCTCCCCATCTCTCCTGCACTGACCCTCCTGGGAAGAGGCTGCAACTTTTGCGGCTTGGGTGCATCCCCCCGGATGCTTTTGCAGAGAGAAGTGGTTTCAATGTATGTCCTTCATCCATAGGTGTCCCCTGCGCCCAGGAATTTAGCGAGCTCTCCTACACCTGCACATCTGCAGAGGTTTCTATGCCTGCACACAACTGCACCATTCCCGTTGGTTTTCCCACCCAGCCTTTGTGGTCCTTATCCTCTAAAAGATGCCTCACATTTCCTCGGCATTCCAACATCTTCCACTCACAAGTTCTGCTCAGAACAACAGTTTACATCCAATGATTTGGGTTTTTTTCCTTGGCATTACTCTGAGGGCAGCTCCCACCCAGAGATCAACTTAAGTTCTGAAAAAACATCACCACCCCAGCAAGAAGGTTACAGCTTTCCTGCGAAAGGAAAGGTTTTTTCATCAGTTTTTTCATCACATGCATCGAGAAAGGGGACATTCATTTGATTTCCCCCCATGCCCACCACCCCACGCTGCAGCTCAGTAGCCGGAGAGAGAAGAGGAGTGAGAGGATGGGAGAGGAGCAGCTCTGCAGGCACCAAGGGCAGTGAAGAAGGAGGGCAGGAGGTGCTCCAAGTGCTGGAGCAGAGATCCCCCTGCAGTCCATGGAGGTCCATGGTGGGGCAGATCCCACCTGCAGCCCATGGAGGACCCCACACCGGAGCAGGTGGATGCCCAAAGGGAGGAGGCTGTGACCCCGTGGGATCAGGTTCCTGGCAAGACTTTGCAGACCCATGGGGGGATGAGCCCACGCTGAAGCAGGTTTGCTGGCAGAACTGGTGACCCCGTGGGGACCCAACACTGGAGCCGTCTGCTCCTGAGGGACTGCACTCCGTGGAAGTTATGGACCCATGCTGGAGCAGTTCGTGAAGAACTGTGACTCCATGGGAAGGACTCACGTTGGAGAAGTTGGTGGAGGACTGTCTGCCGTGAGAGGGAGCCCACACTGGAGCAGAGGCAGAGTCCTCTCCCGAGGCTGAAGAAGCGGCAGAGACAACGTGTGATGGACTGACCTCAACCCCCATCCCCGTCCCCCTGCGCCGCTGGGGGGAGTAGGGAGAGGAACTGGGAGTGAAGTTGAGCCCAGAAAGAAGGGAGGGGTGGGGGGAAGGTTTTGAAGATCCAGCAGTTTTTCTCTTCTCCTTCTCTGATTTTGATTGGTAATAAATTAATTATTTTCAAGTTGAGTCTGTTTTGCCCGTGATGGTAACTGATAAAATGATCTCTCCCTGTCCTTATCTCTACCCATGAGCCCTTTTGATTTATTTTCTCTCCTCTGTCCAGTTAGAGGGGAGTGATGGAGTGGCTTTG
Source organism: Butorides virescens (assembly GCA_017310255.1). Classification (NCBI taxonomy): domain Eukaryota; kingdom Metazoa; phylum Chordata; class Aves; order Pelecaniformes; family Ardeidae; genus Butorides; species Butorides virescens. The sequence goes on from JADKXX010009055.1 coordinate 21,516, forward strand.
GTGGGCCCCTGGCGTCCAACCAGGGTCAAACCCACCACAGCTGGGTTGCAAGCAGATCCGTCCAGATGTGGCTGGGCATCTGCCTGCGCTCACACAGCGCTCCACGGTGGCCGGGTTCATCTGTTTGCCAAGCGGACGCCGCCAATGAAGGCAGCCAACGCAGCTGCCTATGGGAGACCAGGAGGTCTCCCATTTGGGAGGCTCCTCGCCCAGCTTTAGCAGCTCGAGGTCGGCTGTTTTCCTGAGCCTTGGCACTTTATGTGGGTGCAAACCCATCAACGTGCCTGCAGGACCTGGGTTTCCAGCAGGGTTGGCCTTCGGCTCCGGTGGGAGGAGAGATTGGAGAGCGATGGCTGCTCCTTCACCGCCAAAAGAAGGAGGACATTTTCTTCAGCTGAGCTTCAACCTCCACTTGAGCAGGCATCACGCCCCGCAACGCCGCAGCCACGCGTGCCCGGCTCGTTGGGTGCCGTTGCAGGTGGGTGATTCCCCCGGGGATGCTCAGCCACAGGATCAAGCGTGATGCCCCAAATGCCGCTTAACTTTGGTCTGGTGCCAAGCGGCGTGTTGTGTTCCGACTCCCCGAAAAGAGAAGATTTCCTATAAAAAAATACCATTGCTTCGTCGGATGGAAAGCGGCGGTGTGAGCACAGGTTTCTCCGTGGCGGTGACCTGGCCGAGACTTTTTGTCCCCGACGTCAGGGACCGGTGGGCCCAGTCGCCTCCCCGCACCGGGTCTAAACCCATCCTCAATTGTTCCGAAAAGAGAATTGCGCCATGTGCTCGCAGCGCTTTAGTTTTTCATTAAATCACAATAAAATACCATTGGCCTCTGGTCTCCTACGAGACCACTTTTCATGATTTATCTGTTCATTTCCACTTGACAGCCAGCTGTGAGAGCAGGCTCATGGATCTCATGGATACAGAGATGTGCCGTTTGCCCGCTTCCCGCAAAAGCAAAGCCGAAAAAAAAAGTCGATATGGGTACCATGCCCCAAAAACGAGCAGGATGAACCCCGCTCCACGCGCCGGAGAACGTCCCCCCCGTGGGGTGGATGCTGGAGCACGGCGGCTGTTGGGTGACCCTGGCTTTTGTCATGGTTGGGTCTTGGGGATGCTGCTCTTCAGGGTCCCAAATTAGCATCCAAATTAGCCAAGGTCATTAAGCTGGCGGGAGCGGTAGGGGGGGTGCCCAAGGTCTGTTCCACCGGAGACGTGGCCACCGCCGGGCTGGGCTGCGGAGCTGGCACTGCTGCTCTAGAGCTCCTCGCTGAGCCAAACCCAAACCAGATTTTTAAGCTAATTCAAAGCAAAACCAAACCAGATTTCAAAAACGGGCTAAAAATACATTTCCTCTCTTTTCATAGTTGCTCGTGATGTTTTTTTTCCCCGCTTTCCAGGGCCGTAGCGCTCAGATTGCTCTTTCCCCCGGGCAGACAAGGCTGGGGTGCTGACACCCAAGGAACCAGCTCCAGCTTTTCCCCAAATCCCTTCCTTTCTCCCCTTTTGTTTTTTAACTTCCCTGGTCCCTTCTAACAAGGTGAGAGAAGTTTTTATCAGTTTAACACCAAGCTTTACCAGGGCAGTGCTTGCCGGTGTGATGCTTGGGTGTGGCCGAGCGCCCCGTGGGGACAGAGCTGGGTGGCCACCCCAAACCAGAGGTGGCCCAGGATGGGTGGCTCGTGGACATTTCGACCGGCGCAGCTCCCCGGGGGCCACGGGGGAGAGGCAAACGCAGCTCTGACATGGGCTGAGTGAATGGGGGGCTAACGGATGGAATAAAACCTTTGCAACCTGCTCAGCCAACCCAAACTTACTTTTGGAACATTCGGGAGTGAGAGATCTTAATTAAATTGTTTGTAATTAGCAATCCCAGGAGTAAAAAAACAAAAAAAAAAAAAAAAAAAAAAAAAAAGCAAAAAAAGGGAATGCAAAAAACCTTTAGCCCCCATGCTTGCCCCCCAAACGCCCTCTGGCGCTGGTCCTGCTCCTCTTCGAAGGGAGCCTTGGGGGGGGAGCAGCAATGGGGCCAGGTTCCTGGCTTTTGCTGAGCTCTTCGACCCGGATTTTGGCTGGAGGTGACTGGAGGTGACTGGAGGAACCCAGGAACCCTCCACTGTTGGTATGAGAAGATGCTGAGCACCAGGACGGGCAGGGTCCGGCTGGCGTTCCCATGGGATGCATCCAGAGCAGCTCCTGAGCCGCGCGCTCTCCATCGGGTACCAGCAGCAGGTACCATGGGTCAGGCACCCACGAAGCGGTCACAGGTTTTGGGTGCTGGTCTGAGACACCTGGTAAAAGCCAACAGCCAAAACCCCCAGAGGAGGAGCCCCCCACCTTGCCGTGCATCTCCCCGCCATCACGGGCGCCGGGAGCATCCCCCCACCCAGCGTGGGAGGAAGAAAGTTTTGCCCTCGCCTGAAGGACACCCTTTGATTTATTTATTTTTTTTTTGGGTTGTTGGTTATTTCTAACATTTTGATGTCGGTCTTGTTGTTTTTCCCCATTTCCTTCCTCGCGGGTGTCGCAAGCCTTTTCTTCAATAATTGTGGCTTGGCTTTCAACAGTTTGTCGGCTGCTTCCCTTTCGTTTTTCTCTCCGGTGCCAAAGCTGCTCCCTGGGGGACCTTCGTTCCCCGCTGGCTTCACCGGGCCCCCCCGCTCCCTCTGCCTCCTTCATCCCTTCTACAAGTCGCATCCTCCCACAGCCCCGCGCCGTTAATTAGCATTAGGGTCCCTTTTTAGAACCTGGTGCTCTTGACCCATATCTGACAACGCGTTCCTCGTTGGAAGAAGCATTGGAAGCCATCAAGGAGGGAGGTGAGCAGAGACCGATGGGAGGATTGGCACCGGGCTTAGGAGCGCTTTGGTGAACTTTTTGGTTCCACAAGGATTGTTTTTAACAAAATCATGTGTTCCTCCTGGGCATGAGCCGGCCATGGGCACTGGCAGCCCAGAAGCCAACCCTGCCCTGGGATGCATCAGGAGAAGCGTGGCCAGCGTGGAGGGAGGGGATTGTGCCCCTCTGCTCTGCTCTGGGGAGACCCCCCCTGGAGCCCTGCGTCCAGCTCGGGAGCCCTCAGCACCAGGAGGACATGGACCTGGTGGAGCGGGGCCAGAGGAGGGCTACTAAAATGATCCGAGGGGCTACTAAAATGCTGCGAGGGCTGGAGCCCCTCTGCTCTGGGGCCAGGCTGGGAGAGTTGGGGGTGTTCAGCCTGGAGAAGAGGAGGCTGCGGGCAGAGCTGAGTGCGGCCGCTCAGGGCTTCAAGGGGGCCCAGAGGAAAGGGGGGGACAAGCTTTTTAGGAGGGCCAGCTGGGACAGGACAAGGGGGGATGGCTTGAAACTAAACCAGAGTAGGTTTAGACTGGATCTAAGGCAGAAATTCTTTCCAGTGAGGGTGGTGAAACCCTGGCAGGGGTTGCCCAGAGAGGGGGTGGAGGCCCCATCCCTGGGACCATTCCAGGCCAGGTTGGCCGGGGCTGTGAGCAACCTGATGTGGTTCAAGGTGTCCCTGCTCCTGCAGGGGGGTTGGGCTGGGGGACCTCTGGGGGTCCCTTCCAACCCAAACCATTCTATGAGTCTATGATCGTTAGCTGTCTCGGGCAGTTCCTTTTTAAAAGAAATCCTGTTTTTTTTCATCCCAGATGTTCAGAGCTGGATGTCACAATAGCTTTCAAGTTAATCCAAACCAGCTTTTGTAATTAGCTGGCTACATCGGCTGGGGCTGGGACACCTTTTAGAAACAGGTTCTGATAATAAACCCATTAGGCGGGTTCTGTTTCCAGTAAAGGAGCTGGCCTGTAATTAATTCCTCTCCCGACAGAAACAAGGTGAGCAGATGGCTTAACCCCCCAAAATAGATGCACTATTTTTGCAAAAGCAGCTCGCAGCAGGCGCCCGGCAGCGGAAGGCCTTGGGGCGCCCCGCACGTTTTCGCCCACCCGAGGAGCTGCTGCTCGGTGGGAAGCCCCCCACGGGTGCCGGCAGCCAGCCCTGCCCGCGCGGCGTGCCCAAACGCCTTCCTTGCCCCGTTGTACTACACGAGATGGTTTTGACTTTGCCAAATTTCCCCTGCGCACCCGCTCGGCACCCCGCAGCATCGCTCACACAGAATCCCAGAATGGCAAGGGTTGGAAGGGACCTCGGGAGATCACCCAGTCCAACCCCCCTGCTCAAGCAGGTTCTCCTAGAGCATGTTACACAGGACATGGTCCATATGGGCTTTGAATATCTCCAGAGAAGGAGACTCCACAGCCCCCCTGGGCAGCCTGGGCCAGGGCTCCATCACCCTCACACTCAACAAGTTCTTCCTCTCGTTCAACTGGAACCTCTTCTGCTTCAGTTTGTGCCCATGGCCCCTTGTCCTGGCGCTGGGCACCACTGGGAAGAGTCTGGCTCCATCCTCGTGACCCCCACCCTTGAGATATTTGTAGGTGTTGATGAGGTCCCCTCTCAGTCTTCTCTTCTCCAGGCTGAACAAGCCCAGCTCCCTCAGCCTTTCCTCCTAGGGGAGATGCTCCAGTCCCCCCATCATCCTTGTTGCCCTCCTCTGGACTCTCTCCAGGAGTTCCTCATCTTTCTTGAACTGGGGAGCCCAGAACTGGACCCAGTGCTCCAGGTGGGGTCTCCCCAGGGCAGAGCAGGGGGGGAGGAGAACCTCCCTCGCCCTGCTGGCCACGCTCCTCTTGATGCACCCCAGGGTGCCATTGGCCTTCTTGGCCACCAGGGCACCCTGCTGGCTCATGGCCACCTTGTCATCCACCAGGACTCCCAGGTCCCTCTGGGCAGAGCTGCTTCCCAGCAGGTCAGCCCCCAGCCTGTACTGGTGCATGGGGTTCAACCTCCCCAGGGGCAGCACCCAACACTTGCCCTTGTTGAACTCCATCAGGTTCCTCTCCGCCCAACTCTCCAGCCTGCCCAGGTCCCGCTGGATGGCAGCACAGCCTTCCTATGGATCAGCCACTCCTCCCAGTTTGGTGTCATTCAGCCAGAAAGGCTCAGGGCACCCAGCTCCCCGGGGCGCCCCGGCCGGCGGCAGCGGGTACCCAGCACGTGCCCACTGGGGCTGGTGGGGACGAAGCTGCGTGGATTCACCCCGGGGGGACCAACCCTGCTGGATCACACCAGGGGTCCGGCTCGCATCCTGATGCTCAGGGAAGAATCCAAAACCAGGACAAGTGATGCTGCCCTAGGAAAATTTCCCAGGCGGCAGAGGCGATGCCCTGGCACATCCCCGCTGCCCGGGGCGGATGGGGATGCTCAGGGGAGCATCCCGCACCCTCCCCATCCCCGGCAACTGGGCCAACTGGGCTGAAGAGCCGTGGTTTCACCTCCTCTACCTCCCAAAACAGAGTCGGCTGCCTCTGCCCGCTCCCCGCGTCCCCCGGCGCCCGGTTGGGAGCTGCCGCGTGCGGGGCCGAGGGCCGGGGCGCGGTGGAGCGGGGCAGAGCATCACCTCTGCTCTCATTAAAAACGCGCTGACCTAATTTATCTGATGGATCTCTGGATTTACATGGGCTGGCCACGGAATGGGCTGGCACTGACCAGATTAACTACAATTATTTGGGATTTACGGAGCCTGTTTGCAGAATAAACTGGCACTGAGCAGATTAACTCACTAAAATAATTTGGGATTCAGGCAGACTTCCCACGGCAAATAGACTGACACAAATAAAATTAAGAGAGGACCAGGGGAAATACATTTGTTCTGCTTTTTCGTTGCGGTTAAAATTTCTATATTCCTTCTTCCCACAGCTCTATCTTTTACCTTGTCCCCCAACTGAATAAAAAGTATTAAGTATATGGAGCGATCAATCCTTCCTACCATCTCCGTCGTGATCAAACACAAGAAGAAAACAATTACAGATGGGTCGTTTACTCCGACGTATACCGGCAATCTTTTGATTTTATTTTGTTGTTGCCGTCTCCCTGGGAAACGCGACGCCCACCCCGCCTGCAGTCGCAAAGCGATGCTCCCTCGCCTCCCGCCACGCGGGGGTTCTTGGCGTGATTTACGACCTGTGACCAATTCCTTAGGAGCCTCTTGCAGGGCCTGGGGCTGAGCTCACGAGAGCCATGGGGGGGGGGGGGGCTGGGGCGGCGGGACCCCCACCCCACCCCATGGGCCGGGCATCGCATGGGTGCGCTTGGCCGGAGCCCTGCGGGACGGTGCCCACCCCGGGGACTGATGCTGCTGGGACACGTCCCCAAAAGGAGGGGACGTGGGGATGGGGGGGGGGGGGTGGCATCGCATGACCGCCTCACCCCAAATCCTGCGCCTGGGTGATGCCAGCACCCAAGCTGCACCCACCCAGCTTCTCCCAGATAACGGCGGGTCTGGCGGGGGGGGGTGCAGGCCCCCCATTTCCCTACGTTCCCCCCGGGGCCGCCTTTGGCGCGTCCTCTAAGTTTTTCGCTGTGCTTTTGCAGGAATCCTGTTTATTCAGACGGCTCGCCCGTGCTACCGCTATTTTAGCAGCCTTTTTATTTTTCCTCGTTGCATTTTCCCGGCAGGGAATAATCTCAGGATGCTGCCAGACCCTTCTCTGCAATAACAGGGTCTGTGCACGTTCCCTGGGCATTTTGGAAAGGGGTGGGGAGAAGAACCCGGCAGCACAACGGAGGCTTGAAGCAATGCCGAGGGGCTGCGCAGCCCGATCCGTCGCTACAGCACAACTTCCATGCATTTCAGTGCTTTGCGAAGCCACGGACGGGCCAAGCTTAAGAAGAGTGTCTAAAAAAAATAAAATAAAATTAAAAAAAAATTAAAAAATCCCCTTGCTAGACCTAAACCACCCAGGGTAGAGCAGGGAGCCCACAAGAAAGCCCGGGATGTTCTCCATCAGCGGCGGGCGGTGTAGCCGGCGCTGGTGCGGCAGCGGGGGATAACAGATGTGCCTCAAAACCGGAGCCGCCGCCGCCTGCCGCATCCCACAGTGCCATCTAGCGCGGTCCAGCCCGGCGGGACCCAGCCGTGTGGGCGAGCGGGCTGGTGGCCGTGGAGGTGCAACTGGTCCCATGGGTGGGGGACCGCACGCAGGCGTTCGGGTCGGGCCCCCTACCGGGGTCAGCTTAGAGGAAAGCAGTGATTTCGTTGCTGGAAACGGCAAACGTGCTTGGTGCTGGTGTTTTGCAAAATCCCCCCGGCCCTCTTTACTCTGCTGGGTGGAAGCCGGGTTGGTTTGCAGGCGCTGGCCCCCCATGTGGGCGATGCAAACCCACGTGGGTGATGCAAACCCACATGGGCGATGCAAACCTACGTGGGCGATGCAAACTCACGTGGGCGATGCAAACTCACGTGGGCGATGCAAACCCACGTGGGCGATGCAAACCTACATGGGTGATGTAAACCCACGTGGGCGATGCAAACTCACGCGGGCGATGCAAACCCACGTGGGTGATGCAAACTCACGTGGGCGATGCAAACCTACGTGGGCGATGCAAACTCACGTGAGCGATGCAAACCCACGTGGGCGATGCAAACCTACATGGGCGATGCAAACTCACGTGAGCGATGCAAACCCACGTGGGTGATGCAAACCCACGTGGGCGATACAAACCTACATGGGTGATGCAAACCTACGTGGGCGATGCAAACCTACATGGGCGATGCAAACCTACGTGGGCGATGCAAACTCACGTGGGCGATGCAAACTCACGTGGGTGATGCAAACCTACGTGGTCGATGCAAACCTACGTGGGCGATGCAAACCCACGTGGGCGATGCAAACCCACGTGGGCGATGCAAACCCACGTGGGCGATGCAAACTTACATGGGCGATGCAAACTCACGTGGGCGATGCAAACCTACACGAGTGATGCGAACCCACGTGGGCGATGCAAACCTACATGGGCGATGCAAACCCACGTGGGCGATGCAAACCTACATGGGCGATGCAAACCCCCGTGGGCGATGCAAACCCACGTGGGCGATGCAAACCTACGTGGGCGATGCAAACCCACGTGGGCGATGCAAACCCACATGGGCAATGCAAACTCATGTGGGCGATGCAAACCCACGTGGACGATGCAAACTCATGTGGGGCTGGGCTGGGGGGCGGCTGGGAGCGGGGGAAGGATGCTCCGCTCCTCTCCACCACCGCACGCTGGCAAACCTCCTCGCTCCCCCATTCCGTGGGTCCCCCGTCCGGCTCAGCCCACCCGGGCACGGCGTGTGGGGGGTGGTGGGACGGCGACCAGCAGCAAGACCTTGGCGGGCGAGGCGTTTGGCAACCTCTTCCTGAACGTCAGAGTCTGTCTGCAACTTCTAAATGCCACCATAAATGTAGTCAGGCATATATTTCCATACTGATACTGGATAATAAACCCAGTAGGAGCCTAAAGTACCTTGAGGGACATCCTGCTGTGCTTATTATCCTGTACTTCTCCGCTAATTACTAGAGCCTAAACTTTTAATACTCATGGATTTGTTTACCTACCGCTTTATCAGCTGCTCTCTCTGGTTTGCAGCTTCCCCGTGACTGCGCTGACATTGCCACGCTTTCCCTCCCGACGGGCTGCGGGTTTTTTCCTCCCGACGGGCTGTGGGTTTTTTCCTCCCGATGGGCTGTGGGTTTTTTCCTCCCGACAGGCTGTAGGTTTTTTCCTTCCGACGGGTTTTTGGCTGCTGCGCCGTGGCCGGGTGGCTGCGAAGGACGCAGAGACGAGGAGGTCAGCTGGAGGCACTATGGAGCAGAGCTTCGAAGCCACCAAAGTCACTTCCGAGCTGGTTTTCCACCTAGGAAGGCTCCCGCTGCCCCGCTTATCCAGCAGCCGTCCTGTAGCAATAGCTGAACTCCTTAAAAATGAGCAGAAGGGGCTGCAAAGCCCCTGCCCCAAGCAGCTGATGAATTAAATCCAAGGGGAAGATGGCACGGGGCGGGGAGCGCCGGGGAACAAAGAGATCTCGTCCTGACAGATGGCGGGCCCGGCACGGAGCCGACAGCAATGCAGGAGAACGGCAATGCAGCGGCGTTTGCAGAGGGGTTTTTTTGGGGGGGGAAGGTGGCCCAGGCAGGAGAGGTGGCGTGGGAGGCTCGTGATGGTGCTCAGCTGAGGGTGCAGCATGTGGGCGATGCAGACTGAGCGGGAGATGCAAACCTGCACGGGTGCTGCAGACCCGTACGATCGATGCAAATCTGTGCAGGTGATGCAAACCGACATGGGCGATGCAAACTCATGTGGGCGATGCAAACTCACGTGGGCAATGCAAACTCATGTGGGCGATGCAAACTCACGTGGGTGATGCAAACTCATGTGGGCGATGCAAACCCACGTGGGCAATGCAAACTCATGTGGGTGATGCAAACTCACGTGGGCGATGCAAACTCACGTGGGCGATGCAAACTCATGTGGGCGATGCAAACTCACGTGGGCGATGCAAACCCGCATGGGTGCTGCAGACCTGCATGGGTGCTGCAGACCCGTACGATCGATGCAAACCTGTGCAGGCAATGCAAACCCACGTGGGTGATGCAGACCCACATGGGTGCTGCAAACTCATGTGGGCGATGCAAACCCAGGTGGACGATGCAAACCTGCATGGGCAATGCAAACCTGCATGGGTGATGCAAACCCACGTGGGCGATGCAAACCCCTGTGGGCGATGCAAACCCACGTGGATGGTGCAAACCTACGTGGGTGCTGCAGACCCGTATGATTGATGCAAACCTGTGCAGGCGATGCAATCCCACGTGGGCGATGCAAACCCGTGTGGGCAATGCAAACCTGCACGGGCAACACAGACCTGCGTGGGTGACGCAAACTCACACGGGCGATGCAGACGCACATGGGTGGTGCAAACCTGCATGGGTGCTGCAGACCCATATGATTGATGCAAACCTGTGCAGGTGATGCAAACCTGCATGGGTGATGCAAACCCACATGGGCGATGCAAACCTACCTGCGTGGTGCAAACCTGCATGGGTGCTGCAGACCTGTACGATCGATGCAAACCTATGCAGGCAATGCAAACCCATGTGGGTGATACAGACCCGTGTGGGCGATGCAAACCCGTATGGGTGCTGCAGACCTGCATGGGTGCTGCAGACCCGTACGATCGATGCAAACCTGTGCAGGTGATGCAAACCCGCACGATTGATGCAAAC
>JADKXX010009059.1:0-10888 GCA_017310255.1 Butorides virescens
CCTGGCCTGGAATGGTCCCAGGGATGGGGCCTCCACCCCCTCTCTGGGCAACCCCTGCCAGGGTTTCACCCCCCTCATGGTGTTTAAGTAGTCGCTGTTAAATAAGCCACTTCCCCTTCACAGCAGTAGACCCTTGGTTAAATTCAAGTGGGTGAAACGTTTAGCAGAGCCAGAGACATCAGGTCAAGCTCTCTGTTAGCTTATATATCATCTCCCCGCTGAAATCGAGGGATTTGGCCCAGAAATAGTTGATCTACAGACCGAGGATGGCATCTTATAACCCCATCCTCACGTGTCTGCAGAGCAGCGCTTGTCCTCTTCTGGAGGTGGCTTGGAGTCAGCCACCACCCGAACCCTAGCCTGAATGAATTTCTACACACATATAGAAATAAAAATTCTGTATTTCTCTATATCCTCTTTCTAATCTACTCCTGCACTTAAAAGACGAAGTGAGTAATCAGGCTGACAGGCAATTTGCTGCCGCTCTTGCAAGTTGAATCACGGAACCGTTGAGGTTGGAAAAGACCTTTACGATCATCAAGCCCAACTGATGGTGAAGGAGGGCACGCGCCTGCCGTCAGCCCTGGCCACATGGGCCCTGCAGCCCACTGGTGCTCCGCTGGCACCCCATCTGGTGCTGGGCACGCTCTAAATGACGTGTTAGGAAGGAAGGTGTCCCCCAGGGCTGAGTTGGTGTCCCCCAGGGCTCAGATGGTGTCCCCCAGGGCTCAGTTCTAGGGCTGGTCTTGTTAAACGTCTTCATCAACGACCTGGATGAGGGGATCGAGGGCACCCTCAGCTTGCAGATGACACCAAACTGGGTGGTAGTGTGGATCTGCTGGGGGGGAGGAGGGCTCTGCAGAGGGACCTGGCCAGGCTGGATCCATGGGCCCAGCCCAGTTGGGCGAGGGTCAACAAGGCCAAGGGCCGGGTCCTGCCCTGGGGTCACAACAACCCCAGGCAATGCTCCAGGCGTGGGGCAGAGGGGCTGGAAAGCTGCCCGGCGGAAAAGGAGCTGGGGGTGCTGGTCGAGAGGGGGCTGGATAGGAGCCAGCAGGGTGCCCAGGTGGCCAAGAGGGCCAGCGGCATCCTGGCTTGTATCAGGGGTGGTGTGGCCAGCAGGAGCAGGGCAGGGAGCGTGCCCCTGTGCTGGGCACTGGGGGGGCCGCCCCTCGACTGCTGGGGTCAGGGTTGGGCCCCTCCCTCCCCGAAGGCCCTGGGGGGGGCTGGAGCGTGTCCAGAGAAGGGCAGCGGAGCTGGGGAGGGGTCTGGAGCCCCAGGCTGCTGGGGAGCGGCTGGGGGAGCTGGGGGGGTTCAGCCTGGAGCAGAGGAGGCTGAGGGGAGCCCTCATCGCTCCCTACAACTGCCTGAGAGGAGGGGGGAGCCGGGGGGGTCGGGCTCTGCTCCCAGGGAAGGGGCGATGGGACGAGGGGCACCGGCCTCAAGTTGTGCCAGGGCAGGGTGAGGTTGGGCCTGGGGAACAATTCCTTCCCCAAAGGGCTGTCAGGGGCTGGAAGGGGCTGCCCAGGGAAGGGGTCGAGTCCCCACCCCTGGGGGGATTTAAAAGAAGGATGGATGAGGTGCTGAGGGCCAGGGTTTGGGGGTGGGATGCTGCATCGCAGAGCTGCCGGAAGCCTGCGCTAATTGGGACCAGACCCCCATGGCCGGGGAGGGCTGGGCCGGCTGCATCGGCAGCACCCATGCATCCAGGTCTTCTCCTTCCAGCCTGGAATTGAGGGGGGGTGGGGGGCAGCAGGGCGAAAGGGACCCCGGGGCGCGGTGGCTTGTGCCCAACAGGGACCGCTGGCCCGGCACCCGTCCTCTCCCCCCGGCAGCCGCGGGGTGGGTGCGAAGGCGAGCCGGGACCCGAGCCCTAAGCTGGACAAATCTCGCAGCTCTACAAACTAAGACCAGATTTAGATCAAATGGGAACAAGCTGGGACGCAGAGCCAGGAGTTAAGACAAATGTAAGACAAACCCTTTGAATCCAATTCCGACTCGCTCGTAAAGCTCCCACCCCCCACCCCACCCCCCCCGAAATCAAGGGCTGGTTTGGCCAGAGCATTTGTTTCCCATTAGCTTTAATTGCTGTTGATGTTCCTGTACCCCTCGGCGGAGACACGGGCGCTCGCGGGGTTCCCCATCCCGCAACCAGGTTTGGGGTGCATCAACCAGCCCCTCGCCACGAAGGGGTTCATCGAGGACACCGGCACGTACAGCCAAACCGACCCATCTCCACGTCACACCCCCCCCCTTTAGATCAAGCCACATCAGAGGGAGGGGGGGGTTCTTTGGCCATTCTTAAAGTTGACAAAATTCATTATTTGGCGTTGCGGATGAAAGAAGAAATCTGCTAGATGGTTTAGGCCAGGCTCTCCTCCAGGGTTGGAAGATTTACCCTTAGAACTGTGAGCTGAACTATTGGTGATGAACTATTAGCGGCGTGTCTCAGGAGCTATTCCTAGTCCCAGCCTAGCCCAGCCCCCCCTTCCTCCCCCCCCCATTTTATCCCGGGGTAACTCTCGGCTTGGAGAGCGCTCGCCCGACCTTGCAGCACCGGCAAACGGCAGCATCTGGCCCTAAACCACAAGGATTTGGGAAAAAAAATCTCCTTTGAACCTGCCTCCAGATTAGCAGGCTGGAACGAAGGGGGGGCATTTTTGGTTCTGATGGATTCCTACCAAAAAAAAAAATAAAAAAAAAATTTTTTTCCCTTGGGAATCGCGGCAGTCGGCTGAAGGGTTGCTGAACCACAGCTCCAGAGGCTCTGAGTCCCTTGAGAGCGAGAAGTGGTCTGATTTGCACAGAAAAAGACTTAAAAATGTTCACTCTCCCCCCCTCCTGGCCCTGGCCTCCCCCTCCTCTCTTTAATATTTAATAGCAGGTTGCCTCCAGCCCTTTCGCTCGGCCCTTGCTGAGATGCTCAGGGCTCGGAGGAAGGGGCTGGAAGGAGATTTTACAAGAAGAACATTTTACAAACCCTTAAGAGACCCTTTCCCCCCCCCCTCCAGCCACCCCAAGCCCCCCTTCATCCCGCTACCCCAGCCCCTCCACTGGGGCATCTCCGAAGGGAACGCGGGGCTGAGCCCGGCCCCAACGCCGGGCGCTCCTCTCCTGACCTGCAGGCTCCTTCCCCAAAGCCTGACCCCCCCGCCACCCCATAGGGGGTTCAGCTGGCCGAGCACCCCCCGTTCTCCCCATGCAAATTTCTGAAGAAGTGGCAATCTTCTCGCCTGATGTCTTCCCTGGGTTTTTTTTGGTTGGTTTTTTTTTTTTTTTTCATTTCCTGAGCGGCTTTAAGAACTTGCACCTGTGTAATAACCAAATACCAAGTTAAAATTCAGACCAGCCTTCCAGGAGGTCGTGTGACCCATCCAGGCTTTACATGCCATCATGGAACGGATAAATTTTAGACCCTAACATGTATTTTCTCCCTTGGAAATACGCCCCGTGTTTCCGCCACGTCAGAAAATAGCGGATAAAAATGAATAAGAAGTAAACCCGCGCCGCTCCCAGATTGCCTTGAACGAGGATTTGCTGGTGAGCAACCCCAAAAACAGGCGGGGAGAGGGCAAAGGGGGTGGGGGGGGGAGGAGGATGGGAACACACGGAACATCCACAAAACTCAAACCCATTCCCGGGTCCCCCCGGGAGCCGCACTGCGGGAACGCAAGACCCCCAAATGCATTCGGGTGAAAGCGGGTGGGCTGGAACAGCCCCCGTTGGGGGGGTCGTGTGGCCTCTCCGGGTGGCCTGGGACCCCACCAGCAGCAGAGGTGGGATGCCAAAGACAAGTGCCGGGATCCAAATTTTCCTGGCCACGCTCCAAGGATGCTGCGGGGTCCAGCCAGAGAAGCCCTGGGGTGCAGCGGACGCCCCCCCAGCCTCTCGCCGCGCCGTGAAATGGAAAACTCATCCCATTAAAGGAGAGGGGGTCAGGGAGGGGGTGACCGGCACCGCACCCAAAACCTACCGCTCCCCCGGGCGCCGAGGTGGGCAGAGGAGAAGCAGTTTAGGTCGCCCACCCAACCCTACGACGGGACCCTGATATCCCCCCGGGGAGGCAGATGAAGAAACTTCCTTATTTTGCCCTGTATTGTTTTTCTTTCTTTCTGATTTTTTTTTTTTTTTTTAATTTCCCCCTGAAATTTTTTTTCTAAAGAATGAGAACCAAAAGCCGTGGGCGCTCTGCCGAGGCCGGCCAGCCCCAGCCGGCCCGAGCAGCCGCCGAGACAATACCCGGGGCTGTGGGAATGACGAGGCAGGAAGGATCCAGGGACCAGCCCCGGCTCCCGCTCGGCCAGCACCACGGCCCCACAACCCAGCACCCCGGCACGGTTTGGGGAGCGCGGGGAGAACCCACCACGCTCCTCAAATCACTGCTTTGCAGTATCAGAACCTGCCGGATGCGCCAAACCGAACCCAAAAGGCATCGCCAGTGAAAGCAGCAGCATCCCAATGGTATCTGGCCTTCTCCAAACCAGGGTGGGCAGAAGCTGGCATCATCGGCCGTGTCTAGGAGACATCTCTATCTCATCAATTTATCCCAAGTCCCCACCGCTCGGAAGGCGATAGCACGGAGCCCTGGCAGTAGGTCTCCAGATTTTTGGCTCACCTCCCCGGCGAAGCCCCAGGTTGATTGGATAAGCCTCTTTGCAAAGAGCTAGAAGGACTAAACACAAATTAGGAGTAGTAGGTTATGATTTCTCCTGCTAAGAGCGCCTCGGAAGGGATGCGGGAAGGATGCTTGCTCAAGACGTCGGAAGGAATGTCGATGAGAAATTAGTCAGCAGCGGCAAAACGAACGCAGGGTTTTCTCAAGAAAAGCTGACTGCTTATTTACCCATCTGGGATGAATTTCGAGGCTTTGTGCTGAGGAACGAGCGGTGAGGGTCTGCCTGGAGCCTGCATTCCTACGCAACGCGTCCAATTCGGCGTCCTCCATCAGCTTGCCCTCGTGAGAAGGAGCTTGAAGGGGCTCCAGCAAAGCCACGATGAGTTTTTCGTAAAGATTAGAGGAATCGAGTGAGGAAGAAAGGGTTTGGGTGGGGGGAGCCAAGGGCAACACGTTGCACGGGGGTGCTCCGGACAGGGCGAGGGGGGTGCTCTGACAGGGAGCCGAGGTGCTAAACGTCTAAGCCCAGGTTTCTGAGCAGACATAAGGCAAATTCGGATGCCGCACCACGAAAAAAAACCAACCTGGCTCCTCTCCTTGGTGGCTCCGCGTCCCCTTGCCCAAAAGCATGCCTGGGGAGCCTGGCAGGAGCAAGCTAATCTGCAGCGCAGGGGGGAGAGGAAAGGCTGAGGAAGGTGATGAAGGCTTGGGCTCCTGGTCGCTACCTGAGCTCCTCTTGCAGAGCTTTCCCAGGCAATAAAAAAGGAAGAGTGGATGAAAGACCTGGAAACACAGGCAGCGCTCTTGGGGTGCATCAAGAGGAGCGTGGCCAGCAGGGCGAGGGAGGTTCTCCTCCCCCTCTGCTCTGCCCTGGGGAGACCCCACCTGGAGCTCTGGGGCCAGTTCTGGGCTCCCCAGTTCAAGAAAGATGAGGAACTCCTGGAGAGAGTCCAGAGGAGGGCAACGAGGATGATGGGGGGACTGGAGCATCTCCCCTAGGAGGAAAGGCTGAGGGAGCTGGGCTTGTTCAGCCTGGAGAAGAGAAGGCTGAGAGGGGACCTCATCACCACCTACAAATATCTCAAGGGTGGGGGTCACCAGGATGGAGCCAGACTCTTCCCAGTGGTGCCCAGTGCCAGGACAAGGGGCCATGGGCACAACCTGAAGCAGAAGAGGTTCCAGTTGAACGTGAGGAAGAACTTGTTGAGTGTGAGGGTGATGGAGCCCTGGCCCAGGCTGCCCAGGGGGGCTGTGGAGTCTCCTTCTCTGGAGATATTCAACCCCCCCTGGATGCAGTCCTGTGTAACATGCTCTGGGTGAGCCTGCTTGGGCAGGGGGGTTGGACTGGGTGATCTCCCGAGGTCCCTTCCAACCCAGCCATCCCCTTGGTGCTGGGTGCCCCCCGCGCCCCCCAGCCCTGCCTGCAGGGGACCTCGCTTTTCCATTTGCTCCATCACTAGTGCCATAGCAAGGAATAACTTTTCTTCCTCCCCATCCCCATCCCATTTTTCACCCTCTCAGCCCCAGGTAACCGTTTAGGATCCATCCGCCGGATAAGCCCCAGGAGACGGGAGCGGCGTTCCTAGCGCAGGGATGGGCCTGGCCAGGACGTGGGCTGTAGGGATGAATAAGCGGCCGCCAAAACCCGCCAGTTGTTGGCAGATCCTCAGCTGGTGTAAGTTATCGTACCTCCAGCGACTTCAAAGATTGTTGACTTCAATGAGGCCAAGACAATTTACAGCAATCGCGGATCTGCCTCTAATTACGCCGCCTCTGATGCCGTAATATCCTGAGCTTCCTCCAACGCCACCCACTTCCGACCCGCGCCATCAAACGGCCCCGCAGCTGGGTACCCCGGGGGGGGGGATGCGGGAGGAAGAGCGGGAGGAAGGGCAAGGTGAGGGGCTGGGCCTTTGGCAAAACCCCACCTCGCTGCCAAACCTCTCCTGGGTGCCGGCGCTCCCCCCCCATCATCACCACATTCAGCTCCTTCCCCAGCCTTTGAGCCTTCCCCTGGGATGTTTCAAGAGCAATATTAATTTTTTTTTTATTTTTTTTTTTTTAAAGCAGAACTCTTAATCCAAACCACATTTTCACAAACAAGCCACTACATATTTGCTATGTTGGGTTTCCCCCCCCGAAATAAACCCTGCGTGCCAGATCCTCTTGGGATGCAACCGGCCCCCTCCACGCCAGCCTTTCGTGTTTCCCCCTCCGCAAAAATCCCCTCCCCTGGGAAGAAGCCCCCATCTCGCTGACGGGCAAGGTTTTTCCAAATATTATCTTTACTGGGATGAGGTGTTCCTGGAGTTTGGCCGCTCGGCCTCGCGCCGCAGGGCAGGGGGGACCGGGGGTCCCACCACGCCTGGGGGGGGACACGTGGGGACACTGGTGCGCCCTGCTTCCCCGCGGGGAGGTGGCAGAAGGGCTGGGAGCACTCGACGGGGTCTCGCTAGAGGTTTAAGAGATCTCACTTATCCTTAGCATCACGCTCCAAATCTGATAGTCTTATTTCTCAGCTAAAATAAGTTCCGGTGACAGCAGATAAGACAGGCTCAGCAGTCTTGCGGTTTTGTTTCTGTTAAGCTCTGATTAATTTTAATGATCTTACAGTCCCTTTTATTCCCCATTATTCAGGAATGGCACATAATCTTTGCGTCTAAGTGTGGCTTTAATCCACGCCGATATTTTTGTCTCCCCTTGGCCCTCCTCCACGTTCCACCAAAGCTTTGGGTTTCACCTCTTTGTTCCATAGGATTCCCACCTGATATTTTATTATCGGCACTGCGACGATGCGAACGGACATCGGGAATTTACGGCGGCCTTGGAAACCAGAAGCCAAACCCAACCCTTAGACTAGATCTAAGGAAGAAATTCTTTCCAATGAGGGTGGTAAAACACTGGAACAGGTTGCCCAGAGAGGGGGTGGAGGCCCCATCCCTGGAAACATTCAAGGCCAGGTTGGATGGGGCTGTGAGCAACCTGATGTGGTTCAAGGTGTCCCTGCTCCTGCAGGGGGGTTGGACTCGATGACCTCTAGGTGTCCCTTCCAACCCAAAACATTCTATGATTCCATGATTCTAACTCACCTTTCCCACCCAAAGCATGATTTTGGAGGGCACGATCTGACCCGGCACACCCATGCTTGGGAGAGGGATCGTCTACGGCCGTGCACTGATCCTTTTTCAGCAAGGCCTGATGGTATTTGCTCTAACGAGATGGATTTAGCACACAGGTGAGACGAAGGGCACCACACGGCCGCAAATCCCCGTCCCCTGCCGCGCCGACCTGTCCTTACCTGCGGTTTTCCCGGAGGAGCCGTTGTTTTTCCCTCCGTAGGCTCAGCGATCCACGTTGAAAGCCATTTTCTTTACTGCTGCCCCATATCTTTCAGTTCACCCCAAATACATCAAGCATCATCTCTTGGCTTCAGCCTCCCCATGGCTGAAGCCCAGGGCAAACCCTGCCTCCTTGGTGCTCCTCCCACCGACAGCTCCGATTCCTAGGCAAAAAGGTCAAACCGAACCTCTTGGGCTTTGAAGGACTCTTCCAACTCCAGGCCAACCTCCCCATCGTTGGAGGGATGCTCGTGGCCAGCCGAGCCGCGGTGCCCAGTAGCCCCGGGTAACGTGGGTCGGTCCGGCCAGCTACGGGCTGAAGAGCAGAACCCTCCGCGGTTGACGCCAGGCACCAACATCGCCTTCCAACCCAACCCATGGGTTCTGTGTGACAGCTCAGGCCACACCTAAGGTAGAACCCATCATCCAGGGGTTACACCAAGGGTAGGACAGGGGTGCCCGTGAGCCCCGCGCCCCAAACCGGGCACTGCTGTGGTGTGCCAGCGCTGAGATGCCCCCAATGACGGTCAATCCAACGCTCCTCAAATCCTTGAGGAAGGAGCTGTGCGAAAGGACACAGCATCACCCCCAAAATCACCCTTGGGGGGGGGATCTCATGTGGCTTTGTGGTTACTGCAGCCTACCAGGCTTTGATGTCTGCATCGTGCCCCGCTCAAGCAACGCTAACCCCATCCCTAAATCCCTTCGAAAGCCCTGGTGAAAGCAAGGGAGCAGCACCAGCCCCCGGACACGCCGGCGGCCAAGCGGCCAAATCCCACAACACGCAACCAAAACCCCCGTCTATCGAAATGCCATTACTGCAGAGGGGTTTTTTTAATTGCTCCTCTCTCATCCTCATAAATACGTGCTGCCAGCCAAGCCTCGTGATCCCCCGCACCGCTCCGGCTCCGGAGGCCGGGCCAGAGGGTCAGCCCAGGGATGGGGCAGGAGACGCCCGGAGAATCACGCTTCATTTTAAGAAAATGGTTCCAACACCCTGCAAACGCTAAAATATCTTTTTCCACGTCCGTATGGGCTTTATCTTGACTCGTCCCCAATATTCTCCATCACCTTTTATTCTGTCTGTGCTGGGTGCCCACGTGCACACGTGCTGGTGCACACCAGAACGTTTGATCCTGCCCTCCAGGGCTTACATACGTGCCCTCACAGACCATTAAATCCCAGTGGCTTGCTGGCGATGCCAGCCCATGCATTGGGCTCAAACACGACCGAAAAGACAGCGACACCCCCGAGGGTGACAACACGCAGCGCTGTGGGGGCGCTTCAGCCCCAAACTGGAGTCTGGCTGCTTCTGGTGTAAAAAATTCCTCACCAAAGTTGCTGCTGGCATGGGACCCGGCGCCGGATGGAATTTCCCCCTGTCGGCCGCAGCGGTGCCGGGGCGTTAGGCAGCCCCAGACCAACAGCTTGCAGGCTGCCATGGAATAGATTCCCCCCCCCCTTTCCCTCCTTTTTTTACAAATGCGATTTTTTCCCTGCGGATTAGAGCATCACTAAGCCCCCCCGGCCCAGCGTGCCCTACATTGCCGGTGCCCGTCCTCACCCACCGGCTCCAGCACCCACGTCCGGGGTAATGGCTGCTGCTCCGGCACCGTCTCCGTGCAAGGAGGGTGAGGAGCCTTCCCACATGGTGCTAGTGACCCACCCCTCCGAAAAAGTTAAAAAAAAAAATTAAAAAAATGGCAACAACAAAGTAGTTCTGGCCTATTTCAGATGATTTAATCCTCTTTCGACTTCTCTGAATCGCAGGCTTACAGTTATTTAGCGCATTTCAGTAAGTATCCGAGCACCCACCAGCACATCTGCACCAAAGGGTGATCCAGCCTGGAGCCCCCATCGGGTGGCTTGGACCACGGGGACATTTCAACGGGCTCCTCAGAGAGCCACGTTGGGATTTAATTTGCAGTGCTACTTTCCCAAGGCTCTTTTTTTTTTTTTTCCCCTGGTGACGAGTGGTGTCCCTCAGGGGTCCGTACTGGGACCGGTGCTGTTTAACGTCTTCATCAATGACTTAGACAGCGAGATTGGGTGCACCCTCAGCAAGTTTGGGGGTGACACCAAGCTGAGTGGTGTGGTTGACACAGCAGAAGGACGGGATGGCATCCAGAGAGACCTGGCCAGGCTGGAGAGGTGGGCTCATGGGAACCTCATGAGGTTCAACAAGGCCAAGGGCAAGGTCCTGCCCCTGGGTCGGGGCAACCCCCGGTATCCACACAGGCTGGGGGATGAAGGGATGGAGAGCAGCCCTGCCCAGAGGGACTTGGGGGGTGCTGGGGGGTGAAAAGCTGGGCATGAGCCGGCCATGGGCGCTGGCAGCCCAGAAGCCAACCCTGCCCTGGGCTGCATCAGGAGAAGCGTGGCCAGCGTGGAGGGAGGGGATTGTGCCCCTCTGCTCTGCTCTGGGGAGACCCCCCCTGGAGCCCTGCGTCCAGCTCGGGAGCCCTCAGCACCAGGAGGACATGGACCTGTTGGAGCGGGGCCAGGGGAGGGCTACTAAAATGATCCGAGGGGCTACTAAAATGCTCCGAGGGCTGGAGCCCCTCTGCTGTGGGGCCAGGCTGGGAGAGTTGGGGGTGTTCAGCCTGGAGAAGAGGAGGCTGCGGGCAGAGCTGAGTGCGGCCGGTCAGGGCTTCAAGGGGGCCCAGAGGAAAGGGGGGGACAAGCTTTTTAGTAGGGCCAGTTGGGACAGGACAAGGGGGGATGGTTTTAAACTAAAAGAAGGGAGATTTAGACTAGATAGAAGGAAGAAATGTTTCACGACGAGGGTGGTGAAACCCTGGCAGGGGTTGCCCAGAGAGGGGGTGGAGGCCCCATCCCTGGGACCATTCCAGGCCAGGTTGGCCGGGGCTGTGAGCAACCTGATGTGGTTCAAGGTGTCCCTGCTCCTGCAGGGGGGTTGGGCTGGGTGACCTCT
>JADKXX010009061.1:0-14636 GCA_017310255.1 Butorides virescens
TTTTTTTTTTTTTTTTTTTTTTTTTTTTTTTTTTTTTTTTTTTCCACCCCCCCCCCCCGCCCTGTTTTTTTTTTTTGTTGTTTTTTTTTTTAAGTTTCGGTTTTACTGCTGCAGCTATGCGTAGAGTCGCAAACATTTCCCCGGTGCGACCTACAACTAAAAAAAAAAAAAAAAAAAAATTAAAAAAAAAAAAAAGAAAGCTACCGTACAGTTTCATCTCAATAACACATGGTAAAATAACATCTTTTAAATAGTAAAATAAAGTAACAAACTTTTACTCAGAATGATTCCAAAAATCTACAAAGAAGAAATATTCAGAATCTGACAATTTTTTTTTTTTTCCCCCCCCTCCCCGTTAATATTCATGGTATAAAAGGATTGCTCCTGTGAAAAATAAGCCAAATATATTTTTTTTATTTTTAAATTTAGGTTTTTTTTTTTTTTTTTTTTTTTTTTTCTCCTACTAGGGTGTACTACAGTCTATTTTATAGCAAAAAGAGCACTAGACAAACGAAGCTTTATAACAAAAAGCCAGGCACTGATACATGGTAAATCTCTGCTTTTTTTGTTTTTTCTTATCTTCACTTAATTGCATCACAAGTAACAAGAATGAAAAAGGCCACAGTTCATATATTTTCACCATTACAGAAGTCTAGAATACTTGAAATGAGGATGGGCAAACCAGCACTGCACAAAGATGAATCAACCTCAAGTCCCAGGAGAAAGAACATGGTGGTGGGAAAAAACCCAACCGAAAGCAAACCAAAACCGAAAGGAAAAGGGAGGGCCCCCCCCCGGGCCCTGGCGCCCCGCTGTGTTGGAATTCATCCTGTTCCACCTCTAGGGTTGGGGTTTTATTTTATTTTTTTTTTTTTTCCAGTCAACCAGTGGACTCTTTTTTTTTTTTTTTTCCATTTTTTTCCTTTTTTTTTTTTTAAATTTTTTTTTTTTTTTAAAATTTGTGCTTCTTTCCACCAAAATCTCTTCATTTCTGGTTAATATTCTGTACTGGTCGCTTTTGGACACGGATCCTATTCTGCCTGTCGGATATGAAGGTGAACCCTTCCTCTCCCTGACCACCCCATCTTCAGCGCCTTCCCCCCGCCACCCCATACCCATCCCACCCTCTGTCCCCCCCCCCCCCCAAAAAAAAAAAACAAACAACCCCCAAAACCTCGGAAGACTGCATCAGTACAAGTTGCATCACTGGTAGGACCGACAGTTGGAGAAACATCAGCGTTCCTTGCAGCTACACAGAAGACAAATGGTAAAAAAGTTCTCGATGAACAGGTTCCCTACTCCGCATATTCATAAATTACTTGAATGTGGAGGTGGATCAGTTCGGAAAAAGTGAATTCCATATTTTTTTTATTTTTTTTTTCCTTTTTTGGAGGCTTTTGTAGCCCGGTTTCATCACCCCAGGACACCAGCTTCCTAAAACCTTCCTCGCTTCCAACCAAGCTCAAGCCCCTTGGAGCTGGGGGGCGGGTAGGGGGGGGGGGGGTCTCCCTTTCCTGGGGGAAAAAGGAAAAAAAAAAAAAAGGGGGGGCTCCGGGGTGGGGGGGGGGGATTTGGGGTTTGATTTTACATCCCGGCGGCCGCGCTCCTCAGCTCCACCAGCCAGGAGGGATGCGGGCGCGGGAGCGCCGGGACCACCGCGCCGGGACCACCGCGCCCGCCGAGTTGGGCGAGAGCCGAGAGCGAGCGGAACCAAGCCAAGCTTTTTCTTCTTTTTTTTTTTTTAAGTTCCAAGAACTAAACTCACCATTTATTTTTCTCTCCACAGATTGCTTTAAATAAACACGAAGAAGCCGGTCTTAGAATTTGCTTGGCTTTTTTTTTTTTGTGGTTTTTTTTTTTGTTTTTTTGTTTTTTGGTTTTTTTTTTTACATCATTTGATCAGCAGCAGAGTCCTCAGCATCTCGGTGACGAGCTCCTTGGCCGGTCCCTACCCCCATCGAGTGGCGCGCTCGGGACGGACCGAAACCGAGTGTGGTCCACCGAGGTCTCCTGGAAAAAACTAAGGGATGGCTTGGTCCTCGCGCTCCTCGGAAAGCCGGCACGGAGCTGTGGAGCCCCCCAGCCCGCCGAGGGGACCGCCGGCCGCCCCCAGCGCCGGGCGGGCTCCGGCTTGCTTAAACCCCCTCTCCGCTAAACCAGGCCTGCTCCAAGTCCAGCGCTCCTCCTGCGATAGAAGCCGGGCTTAAGCCGTGGCGCGGCCTCCTCTAGCGGGTTGAATCCACCTCCACATTTGAGAAACTTATCGACAAAATCAAAACATTGCGAGAGTTTTATCGCTACCCAACGTATTTACAGTTCTCAGCACGCACACAGCTAAATCCAAAATGGGGATGGGGATGCCGAAGGTGAGCACGTGGGAACTATCGGATTTGTCCTTGACGTTTTCAGGAACAAAACATAAAATTCAGATTCTCGTATCTCACTATTTCATTTAAATGAGACTTGTTTTTTTTTTTTTTTTTTCCAACCACACAGATTTTTATAAACAAAAAGAACCGATACAATGTATTAAAACACATAATAACAAGAGTCTACATGTAAAAATATAACTTTTACATACACAATTCCAAAATAATGATACGTTTGCCGTTTGTTGCATAAAATTTACAAATGTATTTTTTTTTTTTTTTTTTTTTTCCCGTTACTCTAGAACTGGCAAAACAGGAGAACAGATGGAACATTTAGACCGTTTGATGGATTTATGGCATTTATTCAGTGTTGATAGGTGGCAAATCTACTCGAACAGGGAGCTTTTCTTTCAAATACATGCCAGGTTGGTGTGGCTGTAAAATTCGAAACTGGAATTAAGAGACAAAAGGATGCTGACGGATATTTAACTAGGAGCACTCTCCGTTCGTGGTACTGTACACCAAAGTCGATGGGTTAATTAAGATTCGCTTATGGAAGTTGGTTCAGTTGTGCCCAGACTTCAAAGCTAGTTCTCGGATGAGCTGCTGTGCCATCGGGTTGAGCTCTGTTACTCTTCAATATGTTAAGTTAAAAAGAAAAAAAACCAAAAAACTTCATTCGTACTGGCCGGAGAAATCCTGTACTACCACCCCCTCCTCGAG
The DNA here is from genome assembly GCA_017310255.1 of Butorides virescens. NCBI lineage: Eukaryota > Metazoa > Chordata > Aves > Pelecaniformes > Ardeidae > Butorides > Butorides virescens. Next base: position 3,093 of record JADKXX010009061.1, read on the forward strand.
AAAAGTGCAACTTAATGCTTTAGGACTCATAAGGCTCGTTATAATGCTTGCGTGATGACCGGCGTTGGCGTTTCGCAAAGAAAGGAGGAGGCAGCGAGCGGTCTACGCTTAAATAATCCACTTAAAAAAAAAAAAAGAGAGAAGAAGAACCGCAAAAAAAAAAAAAAAAAGTCGATCAAATCTGCCCCCCTACTTGCGATTTTTCCCCCCCCATGGGCGCGCCCCCCCCCCCCCCCCCCCCCCCCCCCCAAAATCTGCCCATGTATTCAGCAACGCCTCACTGCACGCTATTTAGGCTACACACATAGGTAACAACTTTAATCGGGTTCGTTAATCACAGCCACTTTGATTATGTTATGTTTCCGATGATATAAACATTGGAAGGCACAGTGGTAACATTGTAGCATTCTAACCTTGTACCTCTGAAAATCCCAGAAAAAAGGGTCGAGCGGCGCGGCGGGGGCTCGCTCCCCGCGCCCGGGGGGGGCCGGGGCGCCACCGGACCCCAAATCCTGTCTTCCCCAAAGACCGAAGAAACAACTCTCTACTTTAGTTATGAATGAGAAGCAACGTCAGGGTCAGCATTTCGGCCTGCACTACCCCTCCAGAGACAGAGTTGGCACTACAGGTTAACAATAACAAAAAAAACCAGGGGAGAGGGACAGAAATAAGACAAAAAAATCCTTATTTACAGTAAAATCTTCTTTTTAAAAAAGTTAATCAGTACTATTTTTTTACAGGAGCAAAAAAGTCTGAAACCAATGAACAAAAGCTTACCATAGTCACTAAATTTTTAATATATATTTATATATATATTTATATATATATATTTGTCATAGGTCTATAAGATCCATCTGTTCCTCCTACCCTAAGGAATGGCTAATGTCATCGCTTCAGTTTTCATTAGGACGTTTGCTGGTTTTGTAAATCTCTGGGCAGCAAAGCTTCCCTTTTAATATCCAGTAAGTAGAAACACTAGCTGTCTAGCACACCAACGAAAACGCGCACGGTCGTTTCTTTTCTTCAGAAGTACACTTTTTCATTATTGCAAGTTTACAATTTTAAATTAAATATTTTTTTTTTCCCCCCCCCTCTTTTTCCCCCCCCCCTTTTTCAGTCTTACAAATCCATTTTTTTTTTTTTTTCTTTTTTTTTTTTGTTTTTTTTTTTTTGTTTGTTTTTTGTTTTTTTTTTTTCCAAAAGAAGTTTAGGCACAAATGCATTGTCCCACAGTGTGGAGAAGATTGCCATTCAGTCTCTCGGCTGTGCACGTACAGCTCGTAACATACTGCGTTAGACATTCTGCGTGATATGTTAAAGAGAGTCGTCCCTCAAGTTGCACTTTTTTTTTTTTTTTTTTTTTGTGTGTGTGTGTTGTGTTTTGCTTTTTTCTCTCCGTTTGAATACTCGGGAATGCTGAAATCTCTTGCGTCTGTGATTCTTAACTACTCAGACTTGTCTTATATTACAAAAAAAAAAGGGGTTAAGGAGAAGTGTTTATGTGGGTTTAAGATAATACAGCTGTTAAGGAAGTGGTCTCTTGCTTAAATGAAGAAATGTGGCAACTTGGACCTGTGGAAGAAGTAAAAAAACCCCCATCAGTCCCGGAGCGTTGCCCGTGCGCCCCTACCCCCTCCTCCAGCGCCCCACCCCAGCGCACCCCTGGAGATCCAGCCCAAAAATCAAATTGTGAGGGGTGGGCCAGCACATCCCCCCCTTCCCAGCTCCGCTACGCCCCGGGGGACGCTGGCCCGGGGGGCAAACCCTCCAGGTCCGGGGCTGAAAACCAACTTGCCTTTTTTTTTTTTTAAATTTTTTTTTTTTTTTTTTTTTTTTACATCTGTCCCATGTGATTGGAGGCATCTCCCATCCCGGGGTGGGGTCCTGCCAGGGAAAGCGGCGGAGGATCTGAAGAGACTTTTTCTTCTTCCCTTCTTTTCAGACACGCTGCTTTCGGGTTCAGATTTCTTTCTGTTGAATCGAAGCGAGAGGTCGTTTCAGAGCGCCGCGTTTTGGTTTTACCCCGGCTCTGGTCTGTTCATCGCGCGGGCATTTAACGTAATTAAGGGGCGAGTTATTCCCTGCCAGCCCGGAATTCAGCGGGCGGAAGCGGAGGGCGCCGCTCGGTCGGGCGCCGGATGACTCCAGGCACGAGCTCTGCGAACGCCTCCCTCTTTGGGCTCTGCCAAGGAGCAGCCAAGCCGAATATTGGATTTGGATCTTGCCAAAGGACGTAAAACGGAGCCGCGGGGGAGCACCGGCACCCCGGGTGCTCAGGGTGCCAAGGGTTCGGTCTCGCGCCCCTGGGTGCCTTGGGCATGGCCGAAACCCTGGGGGGGGGGCGTTGCGAGGACGCGCGGGGTGGGACACTGACCTCTAACTTGCTGCTCTAAGCTGAGGATGACAGCCACGGCCTGGTGTAAAATCAGGAGCTTGGTCTGGGGCTTGTCGCTCTTCAGATGGAGCTGCACCATCCGGCCCAACTCCTTGAAAGCTTCGTTGATGTCGCGGACGCGCAGGCGCTCCCGAGCGTTGTTGGCCATCCGCCTTTCCTTTTCCCTCTCCGCCTTCTGCTCCGGTGTCAGGTCTTCGTCATCGTTATTGCTGGGAGACAAAAGGAACACATCATTTTCTAATGACGTGGAAGACAAAGCAGTGCAAAGGTTTTCAACAGACTTTTGGCCCAACACGAGGGCTACCCTTCACCAGCGGGCACCTTCCAAGCCATCCTCGGTTGCCGGCCCTCTTCCACCAAAACCTGCGCAAAATCCGGTCCCCTGAAATTTTACCCTGGGTGAAGCCCCCGGTTTGTAACGAAGCTCCGGCCCCTCGGCGCCAGCACCCACGCCAGGGCGACAGCCGTGCACCTACGGGCTGCCCCTTCAGCAGCCCCTCATTTGGGTTTGGGAAGAAACCTCCTCCGCCGCCGAGGGGGAGGTGAGGACCTGGCGCCCCCCAGTCCCTGGCGTGGGGCACGGGGCACCGAAACGCCCGTGGGCAAAGAGCCAGGGAAGTGATTTACGGCTGGGAGGAGCCCCCCCGGTGAACTTCTGCGTCCTTTCCGCAACCAAACTGCCTTCTATCCGGAGAAAACGATGTTTTTAATTTGAGACCGCATCCACTGGTGAGTCAGCGGCACGATGTCATTTGAATTGGTTATGCAAATGGAGTCATAAATTTCCAGCAGCCCTCACAACACGGATTCAGCCAGATAACTTAAAATATCGGGAGTAACCTTTTAAAGCTGCAAGCATGTTAAAAGCAAAAAAAAAAAATGTTAGCCTACAAAAGCTTCAAAGCAGACATAAATATGCATAAGCGCCGGCAGATTGGTTGCATTAACGAGAAGCGCCGTCGCCTCCCGGCAGCACAAAGGTGCTTTCTTCTTACTGCATCCTAACGGCACGTGAAAGCCTCGCCGCCGCATACGGTTACTTGGACACATCCTAGTCCCAGCAAATCTCGAGTGTCATCTATTTTCTCCGTCTAATTAACGTCTTCCGCGCCAGCGGCCCCGCTGGCCCGAGCCTCGGCGCCCCCTCGGGGAGCTCCGTCTTACCTGGGCTCGGTTGGGCAGCGCGCCAGGCGCGGAAGGAGGACGCTCGGCAAAAAAAAATTCAAATCCCCTGAAGGAAGCAGGGGATCTGCCTGGATTTCAGCTTTCCTGGGATTTTCAGCTGCCCCCCCAGCTGCCCCCGGGCGCGGGTGGGATTGGAGGGGCTGGGGATTAACCCCATCCCCTGCTGGCGTCCACGTCTGCGGCACCCACAGCCGTCGGTCCCGTGGGCGACAGGATCCAGGCACGCCTTCGCTACTGCTTCCCCCAAATGTATAAAGAAGAAGAACAAGCAAAGAGCTCGAAACCCCCCTGATTCAACCCCAAAAAAACGGGGCGCTGGGAGTGACCGCTGTATTTCGGAGGCGAAAGCAAAGCATTGGGTTTGTTAGTTGAGAGGAAGGCCCATACTGTATTCCAATTTGCAAGCGTGGGCAGCAGGCAAGAGAGGAATAACAGCCTAATTCGTAGGTTTTAGCGCAAGGCAATTTCTTTAGAGGTTGTGGAGAACGTGCTCAAGTGGCCAAATTTGTGAATTGTTCCAATTTGAGGACGTCCTGGAGTACAGGTACCCGCCGGGCACTCGGTACTGCCAGAGGAGCCATCCCCCTTCCAACTTTAGGCTGTGGTTTTACCTGCCAGGAAAAAACCTCATAGTTTCCTCCTGTTCTGTTCACTTCATCGAAATCCAGTAAAGGAATTAAATGAAGCGACACTATTATATACTGTTACCTAGATCTTGACCTAGTAATTGATTTGATATCCTTCTTGTCATCCTCTAGTTTCTTGTCCTCAGAAGACTTTGTGTCCTGGAGGTTTTCATCTCCCTCGTCGTCAGATTTGATTTCCGAGCTGCCCGAAGAGACGCTCTGCCCTTGCAGTCCGGTTGGCATGCCTGCGAGAAAACACACGCCACGACGAGCTGTCAAACGGCGCCGACGCCCGCGTCCCGTGGAGCCGGGCCGTGGGGTGGCAGCTCCTGAAATTGGGTTTTGGCCAGGGCGTTGGGACCTAGCTCTGCTCGCTGGAACCTGCAACCCCCTTTCTGCCATCACGACCTTGTCCTTCATGGTAAAAAAACCCAACTTGACTACCTCATCCTCATAAAAGAATCAAAGTACCCGGGCTGCCATGGGTGAGCAAAACCTTCTAAGCCATCATCACAGCTTGGGTTCGTTCCTCCTGGCTTGAAGGGGAAGATCAGCTGCCTCCAGGAACGACAACGTCCCCCGGTGTCCCCGGAGGGGCCACTTTGCCGGAGCCGGCAGCGCGGGGCATCTTGTGAGCCAAGGTACCCCGGGCAGAACTAGAAAAGGGGGTGGAAAATCTGTGGGTCCAAGTCTCACCTTCAACCCACACCTTTCTGGCCTCTCTCCTGTGGGGTTTCCCACACCCCTAATTTTCCTGCCCCCCTAATTTTCCTGCACTCCTCATTTTTCTGCCCTCCTATTTTCCTGCACTTCTAATTTTCCTCCACTCCTAATTTTCCTGCCCTCCTAATTTTCCTGCCCCCCTAATTCTCCTGCACTCCTCATTTTCCTGCACTCCTCATTTTCCTGCCCCCCTAATTTTCCTCCACTCCTCATTTTCCTGCTCAAAGCAGTGCTGGTATCGAGACTCGCTGTCGAGGGGGTCGCACGCTTCTCGTTGTAATATTTCAGGATTTCGGAGCGCCGAGCTGAGCTGGCTCTGCCCTGCGCCGGGCGCCGCCGTGACCGCAAGCCTGGGGACACCGTGACCGCAAGCCTGGGGCCACCGTGACCACAAGCCTGGGGACACCGTGACCGCAAGCCTGGGGACACCGTGACCGCAAGCCTGGGGCCGCCGTGACCACAAGCCTGGGGCCACCGTGACCGCAAGCCTGGGGACACCGTGACCGCAAGCCTGGGGCCGCTGCGCCCCGGGGACGGTACTCACCCCTGTACGGGTCCTGGGGCGGGTTCAAATCCGGAGAGGTGGCGGACTGGACGGGCAGCTGGGGGACGGGGACCTGGTTTGGCACGAGCGAGTGGCTCCCGCGGAGGCTGACCCCGTCCTCGCGGTGCGCTCCGACCTGCGGGGTTTGGGGGGGGGGAGAGAGAGGCAGCGGTGAGGCCGCGCGGTGCCGGCCAAGACGGCCCAAAGCCCAAATCCTGGGGACCCCAGGAGAGGGTTGGGGAGCCCCGGCGGCGGGCCGTGTTTCACTAGAGGGCGCAGATGGCCCGTACAGCCGCCCGCCCCGCGCCCGCCGCGCGCCCCGGGAGCCTGCGGCGCCGCACGCCTCGTGACAACGGCGGCGGAGCAGCTCAGGCAGGTAAAACGTCAAATTGTCTCCCAGGGTGCTGCAGCCAAGCGCGCCGATTCCTACCCATCTGTCTTCTATCATGTCCGCCAACAGATCTGACAATTATCTTAATGCCCATATGCTTAATTGTGGGCTTCTCAATTCCCCCATTGCTATCGGAAATCCTGCAGGAATTTCAATTTGGCATTCGGCTTTCATTTCGGGGGCTCAGATTCGCAGGCCTGCCATTTTTTTTTTTTTTTTTTTTTTCCCCGCCATGCCAGCTAAGCCTCTGACAGCGGCCCCCGCTCCCCCCCCAAACCTAAGAACATGTCACCTGCCTTTCCAAAACGAGAAGCCCCGTCCAAATGAGCGCTCGCCGGATTTCGTTAACCGCTGAGTCCCAAACCCGAAGGGGCGCCATCCCTGCCAACGCCGTGACTCCGGGTAATATCCCGATAAGGGTTTTATTAAACACTCCAGTAATGCCACGGGTTTTATTAAACACTCCAGTAATGCCATCATGGGAGCTGACAGCCCGGGCGCGATGGCGCCGCGTCCGTCCCTCCCCTCCCCGCGGCTCACGGACACGCTCTGCGGAGCGGGGTTGGCTCTTTCGTTAAATTAAGGAGCCCGCCGAGAAAAGATTTAAGCACCCCAAGAGCAAAACCAGCAGGAGTTGCAGGAGATTTTCATACGACAGCCCCCCGGAGTGGCACCGATGGGTGGCTGCGGGGACGGACGGACGGACCGCTCCGTTTTCCACCTCCTCAGGGGCGGGCACCCCCTGACGCTGGAGCGCAAGGGGCGATAAACCCGGCCGAGAGCCGCCAATGCCGCTTTGTTCTCCAAAAAGTAAGCGCTCGGGTCGATAAAAAGATGGAGGGATGTTTCTCATCAGACTTCCAAGATAATAGAGGATAATTGGGAACAGCGAGTCGGGACCGCGGTGAGGGAGATAAAAGGGAATCCCGCCAAGGGGAACTGGAGAAAATCCTTTGCTCCTAGAGAGAACGCGAAGAGCCGAAAGCAAGTGTAAAGCTTAAGAGACCCAAAGCTCTCTTCTTGGTGAGACGGTCTCATTTCTCAAAAATTAAGAAAAGATTGGAAGCGGCGTTGTTTGGTCGGTCGTTACGGGGTGCTTCGAGCTCGGCGGTTCCGCCTCCCGAAATCTCAATGTGGAAAGAGCAATAAAATCCTGACGACATCCCGCCGAGGAGAAGAAGTATCTTTGTCCCCACACCTGTGAAAGGGGACGCCTAGTGACACGGGGCGCCCTTCTCCATCCCCGTGTCTTCCGCCCCCACGGAAGACGAACCCCATGTCGTGGAGACAAAGAAACATCTGATACGGCTTCTGGTTGGCAACTGCCCGCCACCGAGCGGAGCTCCCGAGGGCGGCTGGAAGCTGGGAAGGAGCTTTGACAGATGCCACGTCTCGCTCGGGGTCCCTCCCTTTTCCTGCTGGCCTCCCCAGGCTCCGTCCATGACCCGTGCAGACAGACGGACAGACCAACGCGGAGGTGGCGAGCCCTGGAGCAGCCCACCTCCGCCCCCAGCCTACCTCCATCTCTGGGAGATGCCTCCAGTTGGGTGTGCCAACTTGCAGAGGGACAACCTCTGGGTTATTTGGCCCAACTTCTTGATGACCACCCTCTTGCTTCACCACGTCAAGAAGCAGACAGGGTAATAACCAGGAATGGTTTGGAGGAATTTTCAAGCGAAGCGTTGAATTCAGACGCAAAGAAAAAAGATGCCGTGAAGGCACCGCCACGTCATCGCTGACGTACTGGCATAAAGGTTTCTTTCTATTCTTGAGATTGGCTCCAAGACATTTCTTCTCCCTTAGGTTCTCAAGAGATCTGGAAGGACCTACAGTATGTCTCACAATGGAATGATAAAGACCATCACCCCTTTTCTTTTCTTTTACAACCCACTACGGCATCGCTCTTGCGTCTTGAGATTGGCAGCGGTTTTTTTCCTGCCAACTGGCAAATTCCAGGCTTGCTTAGTGAGCCAGCCCAACCCATGCCCATCCCCACGTGAAAAAAAATCCATCTCTTATCCCCATCACTGACCCGAAGCCCTCTCCCCGTGCGGGAAGCAGGGATGGAGATGAGACGGGGTGGGATGGGACGGAGCAGCCCTCCCACTCGTGATCCCCCCAGCGCTGCAGCGAGGGGGCTGCTCCGAAAACGCCGACGCTTTCCCACGCTACGCCTACGCAAACCGCCACCTCGCAAGGGCCTTTCCGTAGCCTGTTTTCCTGAAGAATTCCCTTCTCCGGTTTCAATCACCTGCCAGAAGACTCAGGCAGCCCCGTCACTTCGTTATCCGAGACATGGAAAGCCTTCGAGCCCAACTCGGAGCAGACTGCAAACGCCTTCGTGCCCGCGTGCATCTACACGCACGCGTATCTGGAGGGAAAGACCCAACGTGACCTGGGCCAAAGCAGCGGACCCGGATGCTCCCTCCCGCGTGGGTACCCAACCGATGGCTTTTACGGCAAGCTTCAGGCCTTGACATCCCCTAAAGCAGGCTGGCCATTTTTTCTTCTCCTTTCAACACCAGCTTGGTACCTTCAAGAGCACCACCGTACCGCCCAACGCGGCCAAACCCCCCCGGCTGCCAAGGGGACGCGGCGTACTGAAATAAAGCCCATCTGAGACAGGGTGTTAGCGACCGACGGCGGCAACGGTGCTGAAATAAAACCCATCCAAGACAGGGTGTTAGGGACCAAGAGCAGCAATGGTACTGAAATAAAACCCATCCAAGACAGGGTGCTCGGGACCGACGGCAGAGGATGCCGCGTTTTTCTGCTCCCCCTCCCTCGGCAGCCAGCGGCGCCGCCGGCGTGTCTGTTCTACAAACAACAGCTCTGCCCTAAGGTGGGGGGGGAAGATAGGAATCGTTCCCTCCAGCCCGGGAGTGTAGCTTATAAATAACACTTATCTTGAGAGAATCAAACTCACTTTGAAGTCCTATTAATCTTTTATTTCTTTCCGTCTCTTGAAACAAGCCCCCTACTGCAGCGCTCAGCAGATTGGAGCGGAATAAAAAAAACCAACCAACCTACCCCAAACCAAGAACAAATCCTAAAACGTGCACGGGAGGTGTAAGCGGGCTCTGCTGGTGCAGATCTCTGCCTCAACCTCCCCTTTGCCGTCGCCACCTCGCACCAAGTACGGTCCCCGTGAGATAATTCAGCCAAAAGGAAAAGCCAGGAGAAGCCCCAGGCCTGTGGTTTTTTGGCTAGGAAGGTTAAAAAGGCTTCTGGGAGATAAATCAATACCGGTAGAGAGAAGGTTGATCCCAGAAGCAGGGATGCAAATCAAGAGTAAGGACCAAAATCTTGGGGCGCCGGTCCCTTTGGAGGCACGTGCGTGCCGGGCTGACGGACACGGCACGAAAACCTGGACGGACGATGCCCGCGTTCACCCCGGCGTTCATCTTTTAGGGCGTCGAAAAAAATTCCAGAGCTGGAAGAAGGCTGGACTTTGTCTTCTTCTTACCTCAGCCCCCTCATTTTCGTCCAGGGTAACAGGGATGCGGTGCCCACGCCAGGATTTTCTGGTTAGGCTGGTTTGTATGTACTCCAGATTATCTGCACTGCCTAGATACTCATCGGGGATGGGAAGCTCTTTTCAAAAAATAAACGCTAATTAATTCTTGACTACTCAGCGTTTTCACGAGGGATACCTGCAGTTACAACAGATAAAGAACACGACGCTGGAAAAAAAAAAAAATCACAGCTGCACCCTCGTTCTACGAAGTGCGTTTTTCTTTCTTTTTTTTTCTTAAACCCCCCCCCACTATTCTGCTCTGTCCAAAGGCTTGTTTCACCAACGTCGAGGTGCACGGCATCGAATCTGGCAGCTCTTCAATCCCTGCCAAATCCATGCCCGCAGCCAAGTGCCACCCCTCCGCCCGCTCCCGATGGGGACGCAGAGGGCGGCTGCGGAAGCGGAGGGGCCGGCAGCCCCGGGAAGGGCAGGGGGGGGGGCTCACTTCTCCCTGCTACAGAGAGCGTCGAGGATTTGGCTCCAGCAGAGCCTCCCAGCTCCGTGCTAAAAGTGTGTAATGACCCCCCCCCCCGCCCCGATGCAAAACCCCACTCTCCGGAGGCGCCTTCCCAGCCGCTGCCACCGCTCACGGAGGCGGATCTGGGGCGAGTGGGGGTCCAGGGCACACCGGTGGAGCGGGGAGACGCTTGGTTGCCCATAAAAGCCAAGGGAAAAAATGGCCACGCGGGGGTCAGACCCCCCCAAACACGGCGACCTCCTCGGGTGCCTCTGACTTGGGCCTCCCCCGCGCCACCCAGCTGCACCCGACAGCCCCGAAGCGCCGCGTTCCCTTCCGAATCCTCTTCGGATTCTTCCCCTCTCTCTCTGTGCCATCCAGATGAGGATGGAAACTGCCCCCCCCCCCCCGGCTCACGGAACCCCCCGCCCGACCCCGACGGGAGCCCTGAGCAGCCGGGGGCGCAATGGCCACGCAACGGCGTCACGGGGCTGGGCACGGGCCGGAGCCGGCGGGAGCTGCGGAAAAATGGGGAGAGGTTTCCTAACTGCACCCCTTTCCTTACAGTTAACCCTTCCCACGCCGAGGGGCGGCCTCGGCACCCACAAGTCCCTTCCTAAATACCACGGAAAAACCATCACCCATGGGGGCGAGGAGGAGGAGGTAACTCCCACCGTGCCGGTGCCGCCGCCGAAGGCAAGGCGCTTGGTCCTTTCCGAAACGATGGGCTGGTGTCATCCCATGAGATAAATAAAATCAAACCACGCGGCAAGGAAGTTGTAAGGTGCTGCTTGTTAACACGTGTTCAATATTGTCAGGATTTATAAGCCTGACAGAAAGCAGATTTGTGCAAAGCCCTTCTAAACCTCGGCCGCTATATTAAAAAAGGCAACGGCGCGGGGCGCTCCGACACGAACGGTCTCTCACTGTACGTGTGCGTTATTGGTCCAAATTATTCACTCGTATTTAACTGCCCCGAAGTCTTTCATCTCCGTGCTATACAATAATAGTTTCCATATGACCGGTGGCTCAGCTATAAATAAGATCAAAAGCAAAAGAAAGGATTTAATAAAAAAAAAAAAAAAAAAAAAGACAGTAAGAGTGGCATTAAATCAGGAAAAAAGCAAAGTTCACATTTTTTTTTTTCTACAGAAAAAAAAAGTAGCGCCGAGCGGCTCGCCAAGTATCTTATGAAAGGGATTTTGCGAGCCAGTTGTATGCAAAAACCATTTAAACGGCGCTGAAAGCGGCGCGGCCGGACTCCGGCGTTAAAAGGAAGGGGAAGAAGAAGATGAAGGGGGGAAAAAAAAGCACAAGTGCCACGTCCCCGGGTGAGAATTGAAGCATTTTAAGGGCAACCAGCCGCTTGCCACCCATTACGGCGAGGAGGGGGTTGCCACGGCCGTCGGAGGGAAGTCACTGAAATAATCCCTGCGATTTCTTTCCAGCAGAGATGATTATTCATTTAAGTATTGGCTAAATCCGGAGATATAAAGGGTCCTAAAGTAGAGGATTAAGAATATTAACTCTTCTTCCCTAAACGGCTGGGGAGGGAGGGGAGGGAACCACGCTGAGAACAAGTCCGCCCGCCCGGGCGCTTCGTTTCGGGTTCCAGATGGCGGGGGTCCCGTCCGGAGCATCGGGAGCCTTCCTCCCCGCCGGCCCCCCGGCACCTGCCTCGCCTCCGCACCTCCTCTTGGGCCCCC
>JADKXX010009068.1:0-12423 GCA_017310255.1 Butorides virescens
AGGAGACAACCTAGAGCTACGGTGAGGAGACAACCTAGAGCTATGGCAAGGAGACAACCTAGAGCTACAGCGAGGAGACAACCTAGAGCTATGGCAAGGAGACAGAAAACCTAGAGCTACAGCAAGGAGACAACCTAGAGCTACGGTGAGGAGACAACCTAGAGCTATGGCGAGGAGACAACCTAGAGCTATGGTGAGGAGACAACTTAGAGCTACAGTGAGGAGACAGAGAACCTAGAGCTACGGCGAGGAGAAAACCTAGAGCATGGCTGGTAATTAGCTGCCAGCCTGAGTTGATGGTTAAGCAGCAGAACCAGCCCCTTGCTGCCCCCAAGAAAACCCCAACATGAACAAGGACTGGGCAAAGAGCAGAGATGACCCAAAGCCTGTTATGTCCCTCTATGAATCCACAACACAGCTGTACTTTGGATACCAAGCAAAGGTCTGGTAAGTCCATCAAGAAAGAGCATCAAGGTTTACAGAACAGAAGGGAAGTCGGAAAAAGCAGAGGGTGGTTCCTTTAGAGGACGAACTCAATAAACTTGGATTCTCCAGCTTGGAAAAGGGATCACCACAGCGGGGTATGACACAGGCTGCATAAACCCCACAACAGGGCAGAGGGGCCTTCATCTGGTGCTTATGGAATACGAGAAGGAGGGAGGACCATGGCAGGTCTTGAGGGAGTGGAGTCAAAATGGAAGAGGAGGCGCACCATTTCACAAACATGTAATGTCGCCGTGCTAGGCCAAGCCTCCAGGAAAGGCAGGGTCACCTCCTGGAGAAGAATGAACTCGAGCTTCCTAAATACTCAGCGCTGGAACGACTGGGAAAATCTCACGTATGCTTGCTTTGCTTTTATATTCCTCCCAAGGAAATCCTGAAGAGTCTTTGCAGGAGACAGGACCGTTGCATAGATGAGCTTTTGGTGGGAACATGGACAGATGTTTTCAAGTTCTTAGGCAAAACACTGAACAACTTAGTGCAAGGAATGCCATGAAGCTCCCCCAAATCTGGAAGGGTACAGTTTATCCAAGACATTTCTGCACTGGGCATTCATTGAATGAAGTAGCCAAATCCAGATGTCAAGAAAGGTTGCAATTAATTAATCGATGATGGGCAAAGGTTTGAGGCAAGAGGAACTCCCAGGAAAAAGAAATTAAAACAGGGAAGGGAAGTCTATCTCCACGCAGCAGGCAGTGAGCGTGCATCCAGGGCAAGCCGTGCAAGCAGACAGCTTCAGCGGGCTCAAAGGGTCCATAAAGAGGTGCTTGAAGAACCAGGCAGGGATGTCCCCTCCAACCTCGCTAAGCCCTGGGTGCTGGGGCAGTATGAAGGGCGGGAGCTACAGAAATGGCCAAGGTGACATTTTGCCACCGAATGCTAAGCTAGACGGACCACCTGCCTGAAGCAGTAAGGTGTTTCTTATCTACCTCCACTGGTCCCCATCTGGAGCACCGGGTCCAATTCTGGGCTCCCCAGTTCAAGAAAGATGAGGAACTCCTGGAGAGAATCCAGAGAAGGGATACAAGGATGATAAAGGGACTGGAGCATTTCCCCTACGAGGAAAGGCTGAGGGAGCTGGGCTTGTTCAGCCTGGAGAAGAGAAGGCTGAGAGGGGACCTCATCAACACCTACAAATATCTCAAGGGTGGGGGTCACGAGGACAGAGCCAGACTCTTCCCAGTGGTGCCCAGCGCCAGGACAAGGGGCCATGGGCACAAACTGATGCAGAAGAGGTTCCAGCTGAACGTGAGGAAGAACTTGTTGACTTGGAGGGTGCCTGAGCCCTGGCCCAGGCTGCCCAGGGGGGCTGTGGAGTCTCCTTCTCTGGAGATCTTCAACCCCCGCCTGGATGCAGTCCTGTGTAACATGCTCTAGGAGAACCTGCTTGAGCAGGGGGGTGGCACTGGGTGAGCTCCCGAGGGCCCTTCCAATCCCTGCCAGTCTGGGATTCTGGGATTCTGTGGTCTTTAGTTCCTCAAACTGCTCTAAAGGCATGCGTGAGCCTCAATGTTGGCTTCCCCCCTTGAGAAGGCAGGTCGCCATCGCCACGAAGCCTCAGCACATTTTGGCAGGATGCAGAAGGCAGCGAGAGCTCGGGAGCAGGACTGCAAAGCAAGACTTGGAAACGCGCCGCAACCAGCCATCGCCTTGACTTGGGGGCTCTTCCCCCCCCCTCCCAAGCCCGTTAACGCACCGAAGCCATGGTGAAAGCCTGCAACCTTTTGATGGATTGATTCTATCCCTCTCGAAGAGCGTATTTATTGTTACAGTTAATCTCCTCAAACTTTCTCAGCATGTTTCGGCGAAGAACAATTCTCCACTGGAAGGCAAAGGGACAGAATGATGAAGCACAGCCTTTTCACATCTTTTGGGAGGGATTCCGATTGTAAATCTTAAGATTATTGAATAAACTTCCAGGAATCTGTATCTCAGCGAGTATAATTATATCTAGCAAAGCATCCAGTGTAACCGATAGGCTGGAGCCTTCTATGAGAGAATTCCAGCCAGATTTTTTATAGTTTAAATTCGAGTACAAACTCACGCTGTTCTGATGGAACGGGGCTTTCTCCAACAGCGGACTGGAAATTATGCTTCTACGTTAAGAGGAGTGGAAAAACTTGCACCATCCCGGCATTCCCAGCTGATGAGCTTCCCAAATGATGAGGAAGCGACATTGCTGGATAAAAGTCGTATTCTTCTTCCACCGCGCGCGACGGTTCGCCACCCTCCCGTAACTGGAAGCTTAACAGTCTTGTAAAATATACAGCGCAGTCTTATGTGACTGCCCTGGTAATAAAATTCCTGTGAAACCAGTGCCTGAAGGGGAAATGCACGTCATGTTTCTCCTGGAAAAGCTGCATGTCACAGTGCATAATGTCATACAAACAACGTGTCATTAGAAGCGAAAGCAGCGAGCGGGGTTAACGCGCGCGTCAGATGGCTACGATAGACTCCTCCAACATATGCTAAAGGCTCAGGAGCCGGTTGCTTCAACACGGCACGGCTTCAGACCTCGGAATCGAAACCAGAATTTAGCAGACGGTAACCCACCCCCGATGCCATCCTCTAGCCCCTTGCAAGGATTTGCTCCCGCTGCCTTTCCGAGCCGCCCGACCTTGGGGGAACGCGGCTCAGCTCTCCGAGCCCTGCTCCCCGTGCTCTGGGACCCCGCGGCGGGGACGCCCCGGCGGGGCCACGCCAACCCCGTCCCCCCGCCCGGGGACCGGGGTGGAGGCGCATCGGCTCCCGGCTGGGCCGGCTCCAACGGCTTTCTTGGGAAAATCAGGGAAAAGACAGTGCGTGCCCAGACTTCAGGGGAGGTTCTCTGGGTTAGGAGGAGAAGAGGACTTGGGTCCAGATCCAAGACATATTTTTGCAGCCCTCAGTTCAGACACAGCTCGACTACTTGTTGAATATTTACAGCTGCTAAAAAAAAAAAAAAAATAAAAAAATCTGCACCTTTGTATGGCTGCTCTTCTGATTCAGGCGCTTGGGTTTTTCAAGGGATGAAATCCAGATGAAAATCTGGATGTGTTTTTTTACATGGGAAATTTAGGCACTGGGTGGCACAGGGGGCATTCACCCTCCGACCCGTTTACGTCCCCCTGCACGATTTTCCATCCCTAAACGTCACCTGCAAGGCTGCTGCGTAACTGGTGTGAAGAGGGACGAATTAAATTTGATTCTGAGACTTATCCAGAGGGAGAAGGAGAGCGACTTCCCCGCGTCCCGCGCACGGAAGCAGCCGTGGGTTGCGAAGGAAGAGCTCTCCACGGCACGGCAAGATTGAGCACCGAAATGCTATCCCGAAATGGGATTTTTTTTTTTTTTTTTTTTTTTTCTCAGACACTGACAAATTACGAAGCGACTGCGTTTAGTTTCCTTCTTTGTTGGGAGCCCTTGAAAAATCTGATGCCCATGTGTTAATGTTTGAACCCCCCCTCCATTCTTACTGCATTAGTCCTGCGCGCCGTCATTCAATACCGAATCACGTGGGTAATCCGAAACATGTGTCCAGCGATGTGTTCCCTATTTTACCAATTATTTCATTTGCTTTATTTGCTCTTTGAGAGACAGGCAAAGCAAGATTTCTCTATTTCCTGGATTTAAGTAGGAACCGGTATTCGCCGAATATTTAAGGATGCAGAGGGATGCTCTTAATTTACAGAGTCACCCGCAGCGACGTCAAGAGGCGGCTCTGCCCCGTACGGGGACCTGCCGCCACCGCCACGTCACGTGGAAAGCCAACGAAGAACCGAAGGGGATGGTTGGGTGATTACCCACGGCCCTGTTGGGTGATTACAGCACTAACGACGATAAAATCAGGCGTCAAAACCAGTGGGATCAAGCACTTAACTGGGGGTAGCGTCTTCCACGCAAACGCCGAAGCCAAGCGCTTTGCTGTCATCGTATTTGAGTCACAAAAAGGAGGAAAACGCGTAAGCCAAGGAGGCAAAGGTCAACTACGATGCGCTGGCTTCTGTAAAATTCTTGCTACCTCTCTGCACCTACTGAATTAAGAAGCTGGTCCTTCCACACGTGGCCATGTACCATCAAACATCCACCACCACCCCCACCTTGATTTCACCTCTTCTGCATCACTGCAGCGGATGCGAGGGGGGAGAGGAGGGAAGGGGGGAGCCCCGGGCGGCAGCGCCCAACCTCAACTCACCCATGATACTGTCCGTCCCGTTGGCGGGGGGTGTGCAAGACGAGGCGCTGTAATGATTTGTGCCACTGCGGTGGAAGGTGGACATCGGCGGAAGACTGGAATTGATGTCTGCTGAGGAGTGTGATGGGTAGCTCTGCGGCAAAAAGGACAAAAGGAAATATTTTCACAGAATCACAGAATCACAGAATCGCAAGGGTTGGAAGGGACCTCGGGAGATCATCCAGTCCAACCCCCCTGCCCAAGCAGGCTCTCCTAGAGCATGTTACACAGGACAGCATCCAGGCGGGGGTTGAATATCTCCAGAGAAGGAGACTCCACAACCCCCCTGGGCAGCCCGTTCCAGTGCTCAGTCACCCTTAGAGTAAAGAAGTTCCTCCTCATATTCAACTGAAACCTCTTATGTTTCAGTTTGCACCCGTTGCCCCTAGTCCTGTCACTGGACACCACTGTAAACAGGCTCCTCCCGTCCTCTTGACTTCCGCCCTTAAGATATTTGTAGGTGTTGTTGAGGTCCCCTCTCAGTCTCCTCTTCTTCAGGCTGAACAAGCCCAACTCTCGCAGCCTTTCCTCGTAGGGGAGATGCTCCAGACCCTTTATCATCCTCGTTGCCCTCCTCTGGACTCTTTCTAGCAGTTCCTCATCTTTCTTGAACTGGGGAGCCCAGAACTGGACACAGTACTCCAGGTGGGGTCTCACCAGGGCAGAGTAGAGGGGGAGGAGAACCTCCCTCGACCTGCTGGCCACGCTCCTCTTAATACACCCCAGGATGCCATTGGCCTTCTTGGCAACAAGGGCACCCTGCTGGCTCATGGTCAGCTTGTCGTCCACCAGGACTCCCAGGTCCCTCTGGGCAGAGCTGCTTCCCAGCAGGTCAGCCCCCAGCCTGTACTGGTGCATGGGGTTCGACCTCCCCAGGTGCAGCACTCGGCACTTGCCCTTGTTGAACTTCATCAGGTTCCTCTCCGCCCAACTCTCCAGCCTGCCCAGGTCCCGCTGAATGGCAGCACAGTATTCCACCATTCTAGGAATCTGCCCTCCCGTTGCAGCGCCTGTGCGCCAGGCGATGGGAAACGCGACGGATCGCCTTCTCCAAACAAGCGTGGGCCAAGCGTCTGGGCAGCACGCAGAAGACTTTGGATCAACACAAGCCTTCCTTGCTGTGACACAACATTGCTGTGGTCAAAATGTTTTGCTGACTTTGCGTTACTCTAAACCTGGCTTACATTAGCGCCGTTTGTCACTGTTGAATAGGCTTGCCTTGATCAGCGTGAGACACTGGGTGCAGACAGGTCCTGGACAAGCTTTTGGCTCTATTGCAGCGCTACCCTCAGTGGAGAAGAGGTCCTGAAGAAGACCTCTAGGTTTTGGAGACTCCGATACAAAGCCTCCTTAGAAACATGGGCAGCCAGAGGCACGTGGCAGTACCTGGCCCAGGATGAAGGTACTGAAGTTAGCGCAAGATCATCTCTGCGCCCTCTGCCTCCCCGGGTGGTTCAGCTGGCTGAAAGCATCCTTCCCTTCCCTTGTCCTATTTAATTACTTTTACAGGATTTCTCGTAATTAAGTGCCAAGTAACTGAATACTTGAAAGTTATCTCAAAAAATGTCAACAACATCACCCAAACCTATTTTCCTTACCCATGGAAAAATGACCATCACAACTCTGAGCTCTGAACAACATTTTCGGGCTTTGACTCATTATAAACCACTCGAGGACCTCAGCCCCAAACCCAACTGGCTGAAACGGTGCAGCCGAACAGAATTTCTCAGGCGATGGAGAAAGGAGTAAACGAGGCGAGCTGAGGTCACCGGTCTGCACAGGAGTGAGCCAGACTCTTCCCAGTGGTGCCCAGCGCCAGGCCAAGGGGCCATGGGCAGAACCTCAAGCAGAAGAGGTTCCAGTTGGACGTGAGGAAGAACTTGTTGAGTGTGAGGGTGCCCGAGCCCTGGCCCAGGCTGCCCAGGGGGGCTGTGGAGTCTCCTTCTCTGGAGATCTTCAACCCCCGCCTGGCCGCTGTCCTGTGTCCCCTGCTCTGGGTGACCCTGCTTGAGGTCCCTTCCAACCCCGGGGATTCTGGGATTCTGTGTGACTTCATCTCCCCAGCTCAGCGGTTCTTCCGTGACTCACATCCAAACGCTGGTTCGGGGTTTTCCCCTTTCTCAGGGGGAGGCATCAAACCACTACGGCCAAATATTTCAGGAAAAACATGGGATCTGAATCCAGCTTAGTGGAGTTCTCTGTGTTCAGTGCATCTATTTAGAAAATCACCGCTAACGCCTGAGAAAGGAAAAATAATAACCAGCACCTTTTCTTTCGCTACGTGGATTTTTTTCTACAGGTCACTGGGAAGCTGAGGCAATTTTGCAGGGCACGGCGCTGAAATCCCTCAACGCTCGCCGATGCTCCGGCTGCCCACCAAGGGCTGGCCCTCTCCCTCGATGCTCCAGCAGAAACTGGGCAGAGTTTATTTAAAATATCGTTGCCTCCCTCCTGTTCCACTGCTGCCTAAGCCATGGATGGCTCTGCCAGTCCGGGCAGACACCGTAAATGATCAATACGAGCATCGTCAGCGCCGAGCACCTCCAACGTGGAACCTCTATCACCCTTGCTACCTCTGGAATTTAGGATAAATATAATAATACCTACATAAAAAAAAAACCCAAAAACATTTTGGGGGAGTTTAGGTGGAATATCCCTACCCATTTCACACCGCAGGAACATTTTAGCTCTTCATAAAACCCCCTCCGTGTTGCAAACCCAAGGAATTGGGACTCAAGGTAGACTTCAATGCAAAGATGTTTGCAGCCTTGCCCCACGAAGGCACTTCTTACCTCTTCCCTGAGCTGATACCATGAAAAGCCACCTAATTCTGATGAATGAGTGCCAGTGTAGATAACAAATTAGATTAAATTGGGTTTTAAAAGTTATGCTCAATTTTTATTATATATGCTTGTCACTTCAGAGCAACGTTAACTTCGCTTAGTGCCTTAATTACGCCTTTTATAAGAACATGATTAAGCAGTTTTTGAGGCAATTTCTTTTGCTTTTGACTTCCTATTAATTTTACAGAGCAGTGTGCTAACCTCATTAAACGTGAGACTTGAAAAGATTTGTTTTGCAAATTAATTTTCAGTTTGCAAGAGTGAGTTGAATTCTTCTTAGGCCCCGAAAGGCGGCTCCGCGAGGCTCTACAGCAGCGGGGCAACGTTTGCCGAGATGTCTCCAACTTGGTTTGGCAGAGGTGGGAACGCAGGCAGCGATACGTGGGGAAGGTTTTAGCGTCACAGCTCGCCGACGGGCCCGCGCCGCAAGCGGGCAGGTTGCCACGGGCCGACCGCCGCCACGGCGCAAGCCGTGCCCCCCTCCTTCCCCCCCCCCGTGCCTTACCAAGCGGTCGTGCGGGTGCAGGCTGCAGTAGCTGCTGGACTGGGGGATGTGAGAAGAGTTGCCCAGCATGCCCCCGTACCCCGGCTGGTTCATCCCGCTGGAGGAGCTCCACGGGTCGCTGCTGTGGTGGCCATCTGTAACACAGGAGGGGAACACCGCTGGCCACCGGCGCCGGACCCTGCAGAGCCGCCGGCTCTGGGCCTCGGCAAACTCCGTCCTAACGCCCCGAGCGGGGCTGCAGGGCTACGCCGCTCTAGCGTAACGCCATGTGCTTTAATAAAAATGAAGCTGAACCGAGCAATGGTGAACACTCAGATCATCCAGTCCAACCATTAGGATGACACAACGGTTGGACTTGACGCAACGGTTGGACTGGATGACGCAACAGTTGGACTTGATGACGCAACGGTTGGGTTTGATGACACAACGGTTGGACTTAATGATGCAACGGTTGGATTTCCCTGCTGACTGCAGGGGGGTTGGTCTCGATGACCTCTAGTGGTCCCTTCCAACCCAAAACATTCTATGATTCTATGATTCTATGATTTGATGACACAACGGTTGGACTTGATGACGCGACGGTTGGACTTAATGACCTTAAGGTCTTTTCCAACCTCAACGATTCTATGATCCTGCAATACTTCGTTATAGTCACATCACTTAGGCTTGGAGGTTTCCTGCTGCTTTATTCCTGCTCTGGTACCATCAACTCAAGTTCATGAACTCCATTATACCAAATTTCATCAGAGACCAAAGCCTGAACGTTGAAAAGAGCAGGAGGATGGGGCTAACGAGCTCTGGAGGAACCTCAACTTGGTAAATGGTCGGGTAAATCATGAACTTTCTCCCTTATGGGATTTCACAGCTTGTGCCTCTGCACCTCCCAAGCGCAGCGTCCATCCTTCGGGCCAGTTCACCGCTGAGGTACAACGCGCGCTGAAATGTATAAAAAGGGCTCCCCAAATTTTATCAAGTAAAATAGATGGCTGCATATTTTGCATTTAGCTAGAGATGCCGACATGGAACTACAACAATACAGGGAAATGTATTTTCTGCTGGAAGAATGCCAATGTGCTAACAGAAAAAAAAAAAAAAAAAGAAAGGAAGGTAACTTTTCCATACGGATGAGCAGACCTAAGAAGATGGGCACAGGGGCTGGAAAGGTTGTCGGCTTTTTTAAACTACGGGAGTTGGTTTAATAAAAACTTATTAGGTCTCGCCTACAGCCCTGCCTTATTTATACACTTCCAACACGCTGGCAGCAGCGGCACTTGGAGCATCACCTTCCCATGGCTGTTTGAACAGGTATTTAATTCAGATTTACGCCTTCAGTACGCATCTGCCAGAAGATAACGTTTAAGCACTACAAAGGGTAAATATTTGGTATCATGAGAAGCCTATTAATCCCCCGCCCTCAAATTCTATAGGTGTTTCATAGCAGGTTGCTCTTTGGGTGGGATTTATTCATGTTTTAAGGCAAGAGCACCCTTTTCTTTTCAGTCACGGTCTATGCTCGGGAAATGGTCCAGCTGCAGAGCCCCCCCAGAGGAGGCAACCAAGGGGGTCAGTGCTTTGACCGATGTCCTCTTCCCTCCCATGGGGACCCCCCAGAGCTGCTGGAGGACCAGCAGAACCCCTCCACGCAGCGCCCGAGCCCCACACCCGGGGAGGGTCCCGTGGTCCTTCCTGCCTGCATCCCTCCCGTGGTGGCCACCACGAGCATCCTCGAATGACGAGCTGGAGATGCGGCGGAGCTCCGCAGGAGGTGGCCTGCTCACCCTGAGACAGGGAGCTGAGCCATCCCTGGGGACGCTGAGTAGCACCCATGACCTTTGGGTGGTGGGGACACAAAAGTGGGTTGGGTTTTTTTTTTCCCCGAAGGGTGGGAATCATAAAGTGTGTCAATATATGTACGTATATAGAATAAAACCCAATCCCTTGCCCTGCGAATAATTTAGCCTAGCAGCCCAGCTGGCTTACACAGATTTACTTACCCTCTACTTAGCCTCAGGCTTTGTACACGTAGAAGTGTTTAAAAGCGAATTATTTTGCCCTAAATGTGGCAAAAGGTGAGCACCCTAACTGCGGGTGGATCTTTCCAAACTCTAGGAATCTTATTTACTAAGTTATACCAAATTTCATCGGCCTTGCAGGCCATCACCGCGAGAAATACAAGATGGTAGCAGGGAATACGTGAAAATTATTATTAACCCGTCCTCAAATGAGAGGACGTACATGCCCACGCTGGCAAAAAATGCTTCTGAGAAGCTGGGGTGGGAAGAGGCCGGCACGTTCCTGGTGCCGCTCTTCACCGCGGGATCGGAACCGGGTGCGCGGAGGCGCAAGGGTGAAAGGAAGAGGCACGGCTCTTGGCTTTCACGGGAACGTTCCAGACCTCAAGGTGATGTTCCAGCGTGGCTCGAGGATGTAGAAACTCAAGTACAACCCCAGAAAATGTAGGGAAAGGAGGTTTCCTTTGGAAAGCAGGGTCTTACCTTGCATGAAGAAGGAGCTAGGAAAAGTGCTGGCTGCTGGTTTGGAGGATGGATAACCTGGTGAATCCCTATTGTAGTCGGCGGTGCTTGCTGACGGGGCATAAACCTACGGAGAAAAGACAAATTTAGCACGCCTTTAGCAGGAAGCAGGAAAGAAAGATTGAGTTTTTACCTTGCTCAATATAAATCAGTTCACAAGGCCCCATCATTCGTCTCTCAGAACACAAAACCCCCCCCCGTACATATGTGACTGGAAAATAAATGTTCGGCTTCAAAAGAAAACTCCA
This sequence comes from Butorides virescens, assembly GCA_017310255.1. Classification (NCBI taxonomy): domain Eukaryota; kingdom Metazoa; phylum Chordata; class Aves; order Pelecaniformes; family Ardeidae; genus Butorides; species Butorides virescens. The sequence goes on from JADKXX010009068.1 coordinate 10,845, forward strand.
GCCTGACATTTTCCAGCTTGAAACGAGGATATTTGCAAGGTATTTGTCAAACTCTGTATTTCTGTAAATAAAAGGAACACACAGATGTACATATGTTCCTCCTAGAGCGTTACGGAGCTTAAAATAAACAGGAACTCGAGTCAACGCGGATTTTCGCGGATGGAAGCGTACAGACTTCACCCGCTCCGGCACAAAACTGAAAGCACTGCGAGGCAGCAAAAAACCTTCATTTCCCAAATGCAAAACAAAAAAAAAAGAAATTTAGAAAAAACCAGCATTATCAGGAACACGGAAAATGACAAACATATCTGGGGATATTAAATTCCCATGGATCAAGCTCTTTCCAGAGCAGCTTGAAAGGACTATTAAAACCCCTGGATCTACACAAGACCACCAACACGGCGTCGGGGGAAAAAAAAAAAAAAAAAAAATCCTCCTTCCTTAGGACTTGTTCTATTTGTCGGTGCGTAGCCGCCGCCCGCGTGCCGGAACGCTCCTTCCCTCCCGGCCGGTTGCTAGCGCAGCGGAGCCTTCTGCAACTTGCCTTTGAGAAAGCACCCGCTGCAAGCTTAGTTCAACCAGGACTTTAAAAAGCAAGCCCAAACCTCCCCCAAATCCCCCCCCCCCACCTCCCCTCCTCAAGCCAGGCCGGGTTGCGAAGCGGAATTTATTATTTCCAGCGCGCTCTATGCGCTCTGGATGTTCCTGCGCTGGAGGTGCCTCTCTCCAGATGGTCAGGAAGACTGAAGCGCTGTCATCTCCTTGATGAAAATGGATACCTTCCTGCCTCCATTTTGAAGCAGGCAGCAGATCACAAAAAAATTGGCAGAGCGCCTGCTCCGACATTCCCAGGTCACGGCGCAAGGGAAGAGAAATCCAGCAGGCGAGGCACGGCCGCCGCCGGGGCTGGGAAAGGCGCCCGGTCCTCCCGCATCCCCCAGCCAGGGCAGCGGTGGCAGAGGGCTCATTAAAAAACAACACAAAAAAAAAAAAAAACCACCCAAAAAACCCCAAACCAAAAAACCAGGGAGCAAAAGGCTGAGCCCAGGAGAGGAGCAGGGTTGTGGGATGGAGCCAGGCAGCCCGGAATGGCATCCCTAGCTTCCCAAGAGCAGCCCAATGGTACAAATCCAAGCCCAATGGCGCAAATCCAAGCCCAATGGTACAAATCCAAGCCCAACGGTACAAATCCAAGCCCAATGGTACAAATCAAAGCCCAACGGTACAACTCAAAGACCAACAGTACAAATCAAAGCCCAACGGTACAAATCAAAGCCCAATGGTGCAAATCCAAGCCCAACGGTACAAATGAAAGCCCAACGGTACAAATCCAAGCCCAACGGTACAAATCCAAGCCCAATGGTACAAATCCAAGCCCAATGGTGCAAATCCAAGCCCAATGGTACAAATCAAAGCCCAACGGTGCAAATCAAAGCCCAACGGTACAAATCCAAGCCCAACGGTACAAATCCAAGCCCAACGGTACAAATCAAAGCCCAATGGTACAAATCCAAGCCCAACGGTACAAATCAAAGCCCAATGGTACAAATCCAAGCCCAATGGTACAAATCCAAGCCCA